>JAIGNY010004502.1:372500-460000 GCA_020152595.1 Chiridota heheva
TAATAATAATAATAATAATAATAATAATAATAATAATAATAATAATAATAATAATAATAATAATAATAATAATAATAATGATAATAATAACAACAACAACAACAACAACGACAACGACATCGACAACAATAACAATAATACTAACTGAGAGGATTTCACCTTCCTGGTTTTTCCTGGTGTGAAGTAAAGCTAGGATATCATTGACATGAAATTAAAACAATAGGTCAAATTGAAAGAAAATTGGGTAAAATTATTAAAAAAATTCCTCAAATTTGGAAACAAATTTCCTGAAAATTGACCAATTTTCCTCAAAATTGAAGAAAATTGCCTTACAAATGAACGAAATATTGCAAAAATTGCCTTTGATTGAACGAAATTTCCTGAAAATTGACAATTAGTTTACAGAAGGAAAGTGCCCGAAAATAACGAAATTTCCTCAAATCGAACAAAAACATTTGTTGGTAAAATTCTTTTAACAAATTTTTCAAAAATTGACAAATATTTTCCCAAAATCTGAAGAAAAAAATGTCTAAATATGAAGAAAATTTTCCAAAAATGGCCTAAAAAGGAAGAAATAATTCCCAATAATTGAGAAAAAAGCCCCAAAATGAAGAAAATTTCGGTGAACTAATCATGCCAATATTGTGCCCCGCCAGACATCCACGACATTGCTAATCGCAGCGCCCTCACTAAGTATTTCTTAAATAATGTACACGCTGTTTCCGCTGAAACCATTCCCGAAATAAACTCCGTACGTACAGTGTATGTATAATACACTGTATATATGGAGTATGGGGCAGTTGTATATATGGAGTGTGGGGCAGTTGTATATATGGAGTGTGGGGCAGTTGTATATATGGAATATGGGGCAGTTGTATATATGGAGTGTGGGGCAGTTGTATATATGGAGTATGGGGCAGTTGTATATATGGAGTATGGGGCAGTTGTATATATGGAGTGTGGGGCAGTTGTATATATGGATTGTGGGGCAGTTGTATATATGGAGTATGGGGCAGTTGTATATATGGAGTATGGGGCAGTTGTATATATGGAGTGTGGGGCAGTTGTATATATGGAGTGTGGGGCAGTTGTATATATGGAGTATGGGGCAGTTGTATATATGGAGTATGGGGCAGTTGTATATATGGAGTGTGGGGCAGTTGTATATATGGAGTATGGGGCAGTTGTTTATATGGAGTGTGGGGCAGTTGTATATATGGAGTATTGGGCAGTTGTATATATGGAGCATGGGGCAGTTGTATATATGGAGTGTGGGGCAGTTGTATATATGGAGTGTGGGGCAGTTGTATATATGGAGTATGGGGCAGTTGTATATATGGAGTATGGGGCAGTTGTATATATGGAGTGTGGGGCAGTTGTATATATGGAGTATGGGGCAGTTGTATATATGGAGTATGGGGCAGTTGTATATATGGAGTATGGGGCAGTTGTTTATATGGAGTGTGGGGCAGTTGTATATATGGAGTATGGGGCAGTTGTATATATGGAGTATGGGGCAGTTGTATATATGGAGTATGGGGCAGTTGTTTATATGGAGTGTGAGGCAGTGATGCGTTAATTTTCGATAGCCTTGAGATGCTCGAATTTCGGACATGTGGTAAAACCGATCATCGCTGATGTAAGGGCGCGAATCTTTCATGCAGTCTAAGGAACTTGCCCAAAATTTCCAGAAAATCAAGTTGCACAAAAATGAACGAAATTTCCCTTAAAGTGACAAGCAATTAACCGAAATATTAAGAAAAGTGCCCGAAATGAGGAAATTTTCCGAAAATGGAAGAAATTTCCATTTTGTTTTTAATTTTTGCCTTCTCCTTCCCACGAAAGGTGACCCTTCCAACGCCGGGCCTACCAATATGATTGGGATCGAGTTAATGTACAAATATGAATGTGGTGACGCTTATTATTTATTTTCGCCATTTACTTCTTCCCCCCCCCCCCTCCCTTCCCTTCCGCCCCACACCCACTTCAAAATTTGCTCCGCAGTCCCTGCAAGGAATGTGAAAAGAGTTACACATATACAGATATACAGCAAAAGGGAAAACAGATACAGCCAGACAGCCAGGACTATGTAAAGGGGAACACAGACGCAACCAAGAATTTGAAAAGGGGAAACACAACCACGACTTCAAAATGGGGGTGAGCATAGCAGCCAGGACACACAGCAAGGAATTGAAAAGGAGAACACAGATGCAGCAAGGAATTTGAAAAGAGAAACACAGAAACAACCTGGAATTTGAGACGGGGAATCACAGATTCAGTCAAGAATTTTAAAATGGGGGCCACAGATGCAGCAAGGAAATTGAAGGAGAACACACAGAGCCATAGCCAGGAAATTTACGAGAAAAGGAACACATTCAAATTTGAAAAAAGGGGAACACAGACACGGCCAAGAATTTCAGTGAGAAAGGGGATAACATAGTCAAGAATCTGGACATGCTGGAAGGGACCACAGACACATACAGAAAGAAATAAATTTGAAATGGGGGAACACAGATACAGGAACGAATTTCAAAAGGAACACAAACATAGCCAGGAATATGAGAATGGGGAAAACAGACTGCAGACACAGCCAGGACTTTGAAAAGGGGGAAAACTGACATAGCCAGGAATATGAGAATGGGGAAAACAGACTGCAGACACAGCCAGGACTTTGAAAAGGGGGAAAACTGACATAGCCAGAAATTAGAAAGGGGGAACACAGATACAGCAGAACATAGACACAGCCAAGGGCAGATGGGATACGCACGAGAAGGGGAGATACGGCAAGAAATTTGAAAATTATGAAAACGGGAGGGGGAATACAGCAAGGAATTTGAAAGGGAACACAAACATGTGCACTGGTGCAAAGGCTGGAATTTTGGAAAGACAGCCAAGAAAGCAGGGCAACACAGTCAGAGTCCAATTGAACAGTCCGGCAGCATGCCTATTAAAGGAATATTTATAACACACGAGAATATCGAAGTCATGCAACCACATTGTTCAGATGTTGCGATAAAATGTCATAGTTTCCAATTTATGTATTTGAAGTATTAAAAACATTGTGTTGAAAAACATTTAAATTTTCAAAATGGCCGTTTCGCGCCTTAAAGCCTAGCTCTATTGTTTGTTATGTAAACTTTCGAAAACGGCGTGGTGAACATTACAAATGGGAGTGGAAAAGTTGTAGCCATAACAGAAATGTGAAGGTATTTTTTATAAGTTTTAAGTTTCCCTTAGCAAAGATATTTTTCCCAGACGTGTTTCAAATTTGAAAAATGTAACATTGCATTAGAACGTTAGGATAGCAAAGGATCATGGGAATTACCACAAGATAGCAGCTTCCATGTAGCAAAGTGTTCCCATTTATCAATTGATAGAAACATCGCAATAATAGGCATGCTGCCGGACTGTTGAAGTTGGAAGCTTAGGGAAAACCAAATGATTTGTTACAAATGATACATTGCAGCTTATCGATCATCTCGTGATAATCAATAATTGGCGTAGGCTACGTGAAGATCTTTGCATAACATAATCTTTTATACCCATATATTTTGCCTTTATGAAATTACAAAATGACATTTTATACTTACAGCAGGCAGGCAGGGGAGGTGTATTCGTGAAATGTGATTCGGGCCCGGAACTCGGTATCTCCCGAAATCATGGAACACGATCCTGTATATACCAGTTTACAGTGTAATAGTGTTGTGATATGTTGAAGAACGCGTTGCCTATACACAAAATTAATGATAATTAAGAAATGTGTATAAAGATGTCTCCAAACAAGTTTGTGGACTTTTGGACTCGAATTTACAATAATATCAGGCGGAACAAAGAGAAATGATTTATGTAAATATTAACGCATAGGTCAATAATGTCTATTTTTGTATACATTTCACGGTGGGAATGAACTCAGCAGCTCAAATATGAACAATTATAACATAACAAAAGTGGGAATACACTTTTTCAAGTTGATCCATGACGTCTTTTAATATCGTAATTAGTTACACAGATCTTTTGAAATTAGAACAAGGATACTGCATATAGGTCGTAGCCTAGTTCTGGTTAATGTGATTTAAAGGTAATGGATGTGAAAAGGGAGTAGAAGGAGGGGGGGGGGGGGGGGGTGAGAAAAAATACCTTACATTACTCCTATTAGAAATCATGAAAGTAGCAGAAACAGGAAATCAAATCTATTACAGCGTTTTAAAATCTCAGGCATCAATATGCAAATTCGTATTCTAATTTCAAGTAATTTGTGATGTATTACAGGCCTGGGCGATACCGTAGTTTCTTTTCAATTTCCAATGATCCCATAAGCTGATGATGCCATGGAAATAATAGGTCTAATAAGAAAATTGTAGAATCTTATTCATGTAAACTATTAAAGTTTAAACCCTGACCACATTTCACAACAAAAGCTCTATATTTGATTTGATATGTCGAATATTGCAAAGAATTGACACAGACAAAATGGTGGTGACTTTACGCCATTTTTATTCGACTTTCTTTCTTTTCTTCTTACTTCCTCTTCTTGGTCGCATTTTTTTTTTTTTTATTGTTTTATAGTCAATAAACTGACAGAGCCTATAATTTTTAACAGTGCCGTCGGAAGCGATTTATATTTGGTGGGGCTGGACTATAATTATTAGCAGTGCCGTCGGAAGGGAGTTAAAGTTGGTGGGGCTGGACTACATTTGTTGGTATTTATTGCGCGTTAGCGCTGGGCCTATATCCGAGCGCAAAACGCGAGATTTCTGCCGTGGTAGGCATATGGTAGGGGTTCAGGGGCGAAGCCTCCCAGCAGTTGGTGTATTTGAGCCCTTTTGAGGGTGAAAAATGATCTAGCTTCAGCCCATTTGGAGGAGTAGTGAGACAAGATTTTTTTAAAGGAATTTTAATTGATGGTAGAAGAGGGCCTTGGGGGTGCATTTTCCCATACTTGCACACAAATTTTCAAAAAGCTGTCCAATGTTTAACCAATTTTGATGATTTTTTTGTTGGTTTCTACATGTTTTTTTAGTAGATTCTAAATCAATCAACTAATATTGGCATATATCTAATGCTTTTTTAATTGGTACACATCCATTGTGGGTCACGCTTGAGTGTTTCAGGCTGTCGGGAACAGGCGTACCAACATGGCGGTATATATCGAACTTGTCCACCGCCTTTTCAGAAGATATTGATCATGTGTACTCAAGCTTTACCAACTTTTCCAGATGTTTCAAACAAAGGAAAGAAATTGGTATAGGCTATTTTGCGGTGCGAAGCTACCCTATCGCCCCCTGCGTCCATTCTAACTACAGATAATTAGGCATACTTCTATACAAATATTGATTGACATAATTGTTGAGTACAATTTTAGGAGCAAACAGGGCCTATATGACTACAATGAGAAGCACTTGCTGAAGGCCATGCTACACTTATAGATTTATTCTTTAAATGATCAAATAATCTATTTTTTGAAAATGCTGGGATGGACCCGCACGGTCCAGGGAAATTTCGACAAGTGGTGTAGCGTGTGTGTGTGGGGAGGAGGGGAGGGGGCATGACCTCTTAGGGGGTACTTCCCAAGTCATATGAATGTCTATGTCCCCCGAGTCTGTAGAAAGAATTAGTGCCCAGGAGAAAATTCCAGTTGGGATTTTTCCAAGTGGTCCCAATTGGGGAATTATTCCGAACGCAATTTCTACTAAATCCCAGTTGGGATTGTCTAGACCAGTTGCCCCCAGTCAAAAAAGTGAGGGGCGAAAGTTAGGAAAGAAAACCATTTATTGGGCTTATTTGTACCCTCTGTGAAATATATAAACCTTTTCGGCGCTTGTTCTTCTGATTTATTCAATTATAATTTATAATACCTCGGTCCGATCCCGGGTCCGATTTTAGTTTCCCCAATTATAATCATTTGGATTGACCACACTTGGCCGTAAAATGTAGCATTACATCGTATAACACCGACGTAGCGCCTGCGTATGTATAACATACAGCATGCAGTTAGTACGTGTACATGCAGGGGACAGGTCATTGCACTGCGAGCGTGTCTGTACTGCCACGTCTTATACTAACTTAATTTTCTAAGTCTTTAAAAAAAAATATAAAAAAAAAATAACAAAATTAAAAACAAATCTTTCCACGGACCACAATCGTGAAATTAAATGGGACACAAATGAGATTTTTGAATAAGGAGGGGGTTGAGGTTCGTGCTGAATAAACTTCCAGTCCCCCCTCCCTAGAAAAAAATGTTCCTACGCCGTTGGGAAAACGCATAGAGCAGTTGGGAATAGCAAAGAGCTTGGGAATAGCATAGACCAGTTGGGAATAACGTAGACCAGTTGGAAATAGCATATTCCAATTGGAAATCCCAACTGGAATTTTGGTCTCGGTGAGCCCAAAACAACAACGTAATTAAAAAGGTACTTTTGTCTTTTTCGGAAATATGCACGGGTGACACGTGCTTCCTTCCCCCTCCTTACCCCCCTTTCCCCTCCTTCTCGGTTCATACATTTATGGGCTGGCCGGGGAGATGGGAGGGAGACAGGGTGCTTCTATAATTTTTAGTCATAACACCAGAACAAAGTAGGTCTTCTTTTCTTGTGGTTTGTGCACATGTGTTAAATCAAAGCTCCTTGTTCGTACATCCCTGCATAAATACTGAAAGCGTCAAAATCGACACGAATAGTACATTTTGGAAATTCAATCTTGGGCACATTTTGTTAATATAACTACAGCAAATTACTTTCCGCGTTTATACCTTTGTTTCCAGAGAACGAAATATTCTATTATCTATTTTATTTTACCTTATTTCCTTTTATTTTAGATGAAAGGCTTCACGATATTTAATGACTATGCGCTGCAAAACAGATGTGCTTATCACCTTTTGATTATGCACAAAGAACTTGCCAGTGGGAACCGAATGCGGTTCTGTTTAGTTACTTCTTTTCTGTACACGTTGAAATGTTATATTTGACGTCATTGTGTACACAAATCTGTTGAATCATTCTGTCATTGCTAATTAATATGTTTATAATGGTTGTTTAAAGTAAATATTTTGACAAAAGAAGATAGGCAAACAGATTAGGTAATGTAAATGCATTATCAAAGGATTAAGGAAAATCACTATTCCCAGGAATAAGTTCGCACATATAAATTTCAAAATAAATTAAGCTACCCCCAAACGAGTCTGGTTAAGTCGCATAAGCGTACCCAGGAACTGAAGTTTATTGAGCTCCTACACGTAGGCTATACAGTGCAATGACGTAGGCACAGGCGCGAAGGAAGGGTCACCCCCGGAAAGAATGGAGGGGGTGGGGAGAGATCGGAGGGTGGAGGAGGAGAATAATCCCCCCAAAATTTACAGTTAAAAGAGGAAAATTGCCAATTACACTGGTTAATTAAGCCTTTCGGGAGATTTTTTTTTTTTTTTTTCAGGATTTTTTCGAGACATTTGTCTCAATAATTTGGGAAATTGTTGCCAAATTTCACCAAAATTTGTATTATTTTAAACAAATTGTTGTCCTTCCATCCGGGCCAAACTTCTTGAAACCGGAAAGGCGAGATCCTGCCAGAGAGGGCAGGTCTGCCCCTGCCCCCACTTCATACCTATGTGCATAAGCTATAGGCTCTGCTGCTGGTAGATCGAGCCCCACCAGAGGTACTTCTTTCAACAGTTAATGGTTAGCGCATGTAGGCTGTTAATTACGTAATTGGTTTGCCTCCCATGAAATTAAACAAGTAATTATGTAAATTTGTTATTAGTTTTATGGAAAATAAATGGACGTGCAGTTTCATTGTGAACATTGTTTTGTTTGGGCATTTGTATACTAAAACCGTTTTTTTTCCCCGCATCATAAGCAGGGGCTCGAGATTCCTCGAGTTTTGATGGTGTTGATAAAAAAATGTATCCTTCAGTGCAATAAGTCGTCTGGTCGTTGATTTAGTGTGCTTGGGCCTAATAAACAGACAAAAAAAATGTAAACAAAATAATAGTAACAAACAAACAAAAATTAATAAATAAATAAATGTAATGAAAATGGATGCACTGTCCGAGGAAAGATTGAATCTCGGACTAAGGGTCGCCAGCGTTTTGGATTGGTGGCCTAGAACAACAACAAAATACTGTTGGAGTAAATGTTTTTCCAAAATTGTGTCAAAAACAGGATAAAATGATAGGGGGCCATGCCAAATCTAACGGGATGACGTGATAACATGTTTTATGAACATATACCTGACAAGGGTGCAGTTTTATCAGTGGGAAGCAGAGAGAAAGGTATTGGGAAAGGATTTGACCTTCCCTATTGCATGTTTTCTTTTGATTTGGAAACTTACAGTTGGAAATTATTAACAACAATCTTTTTAAAAACATTGGAAAATTTGGTAAAATTTGGCAACATTTTCCGATAAAAAAAATATACTAAAAAAAAAAAAAAAAATTGCCTTTAAAATGAAGGAAATTTTCCGAAAAGTGCACGAGAAGGAAAGACATTAAAGAAAACTTACTGAAAATCGAAGAAAAATTGCCCCCAAAATGAAAGAAATTTTCCGGAATTGCACGAGAAGTGGGAAATTTGCCCAAATTTGAAAGAAACCCCCAAACATTGAATGAAATTTTCCAAAAATTGAAGAAAACTTACCGAATATCGAAGAAAAATTGCCCCAAAATGAAGGAAATTTTCCGAAAATTGAAGAAAATTCACATAAACACTTGACTAAGAATTATCTTATGGTAAAAAAGTATTATCAGAAAATAATTGTGGGAGATGGATATGGACTCGCACTTTTCCCTTCCCGCCTCCCTTCCCGCCATTAGATCCGCGCCTGGTCAAACCAGAGTTGACCAGGTCTGATTTTACTAAAGAGCAAAAAAAAAAAGAAAAAAAAATCTGGTCTTTTTATCAAAATTTCTGGATTAGCTTGCAGTACCTTTTGGGAAGCAGCAGTTGGGGCGACCCCCTCGACCCTGGCTACAGCCATGATAAGTTAATTTACTTCATAAAAAAAAAAATAATAAAAAAAAAAAAAAAAAAAAAAAAACCCTTTAAACTTACGAAAATTAATGGAGCGAATTGCTTAATATTCATGATGATGTGAAAACAATTTTTTATTGTGAGAACACAACGCTATTATTAATGAATCGTAATAAATCTTCAAATAAGTAAATAAATGGACAAATAAATCAATAAACACGTGAATACACCCAAAGTTTGTTAGTTTTCGCAACCACAACAGGCAAACATAATACCGACGTACAACGTAACAAAATCCTCCTTCATGTGGTAATATATATCTTTAAGCAAACACGATTATGTTTGTCAGCTGACGATAGGCTATGCGAAGAATCCCAATTATTTCGAGTTACTGTCGCAGTGACCTAACAAAGACGAAGGGGCTAATGGTCGGCGTTTGTGAGCTAAATTTCATGCATGTTCCGCAAAACAGATCAACACAGATGTGGAGAAACGATGGAGGGTAAGACTGACTGTTAATTCGATTTTTATATTTGTGAAAGCAGTTATTTCGAAGTAACGATAGACTTCGGTCGTATGTACTTGGAGTAAGAAGTTCGTCAGTTTTGAGTGAAGTCCAGTGTGTTAGGCCTACCACACTGTATAGATTGTAACGTTAGTGTCGAGTGTTCCCACTGTTGTAATGTATGTTGACAAATTTCGGGAGAAGGCACGAATTTTTCCTTTCCTTGTCGTATTGGTTCAAGGAAATCTTTTCCGTTGCTATAACGTCATTTTTGGATCTACTGCAACGTATAACCTCTCGAAACACCAACCTAATGTAAATGGCCTATACCTACAGATAGTGATAAAAAAACTAACAAATTTACAATGTTGTTGTGGTTGTTGTCAACTTTGCAGTATTTTTGTTTCAAACCTCACGTTTCTCTTGCTGGCCTCACAAAGTCAGCTTAGTACTACCCCTACATAAACTTATGGACATTTTACCTACCATTAATTTAATGTTAGCCACAACAAAATTTGGGCGCTGTTTCGGTAACTTTTTATGTTTATTTTTACGCCTTGAATTTTAGATTTAGGAGTTTTCATCAAATTCATTAGCCCATAGGATGTGTTCCATGGCAGTTCCAGAAAATATCCATAACTACCCGTTGAAGAACTGTGCACGGGGGAGAGGGGGGGGGGGGAATTCCAGGAGAGGGCAGTTCCGGAGCTGGGAAATCCAGGGGTGGGTGTTTGGAGGTAAGAGGGGAAAATTAGTTATTTTACCAAATATGATTTTGACAAAATAGGGTCAACTGATCAATGCCTAGGTCAACAGCTTTGTTAAAATAAATAATCAAACACCATTTCCACCCATCATAAAAATTCTCGCCAGAAACCAAAGGCTATGTTTCTTACCAGTTTGTTTGGAATAGAGACTAAGATATTTATCTTTTGAGTAATTAAAACCAATATAGGAAATATTGGACAAAATTATGCAAATTAAGCAATTTTCGGCTAAATTTGGTCAACAAATGGTCAATCTTTGTAGAAGTATAAGTTCTTGTAAGTATTGAAAACAGAGATTTGTGTTACATATTTAGATTCTTTATGAAATTTTCTTTCCAATCATACTAATCTGTAATTTTCAGAAAGAAAGAGAAGATGAAAACACATCAAAAATGATCAAAGTCAAACGACCCCTGAAAGCTGCAGCAGAAAAATAATTATGCAGTGGTCACAGTGAGACTTGAACCTGGAGCGCTTGCGTGCTAGCTGCGTACATTTCCTCGATACCACGTAGTCGTTCAAATTGGAGAGGTGTAATATATTTCTTATAGGACAGGTTCTTTATAGAGGGGGTTATGCTTTTATTTATATGTCAAAATGAAAGGAAATTTCAATCGCTTTTGAATGGCGGTTCAACAAAGCATGTGCGATGTACGGTTTGGGTACACAATTTTTTTGAAAAAAACGGGTCAAAAATGGCAAAAATTCATGAAATTTTGAAGAAATTTCTCCAGAACAAAAGATTACATGTAGGGATTATAAAATCCTATCATGTCTTGGAACTTGCGTTTTTGATTTTGAAGCAAAAATGTGATCTTGGAGTTATTGTAAGATTTGAAAGAAAGAAAACAATTTTTTTTGTAATTTTTAAACAATTTTTGAGTTTTACCCTTTTTCGATGTATTTTTTCTCAAAATTCCGTCTGTAATATAGCCCTTATGAAAAAGTTTCATTTTGTGAAAGAATTATCTGAGTACTTAAAAATGATACAAAGATTACTCCTATAGGGCTGTGGTAAAGTCCCAATTTTATTTATAGAAAAAGGTGGTTTGAAAACGGCGATACTATCGCCGCGGCGATACTATTGCCGCATGGTAGAGTAAGGGTTAACCCTTACTCTACCAGAGCATTTGAGATTACAAGTGTTATTTTAGGGAACTTTTTGGAAAGGGGGCTTTTTCACAAATTTATCTTCATCTCCTACGGTAATAAGTTTATGTTATATAAAAGCTAAGACTTTGAACTTTACGTTGATTTGCATAATTCTCTGATGAATTATGCAAATTTGTGCAAATGAGGTCATTAAATAAGATTATTAGATGTTCTAAAATTGCTATCTTTGTGATATTCTGCTTTCTTGTGGCTAATTAGAAAAAAATTATTGATAAAATTTATGAATTGTTGAAAGGACTTTTAGAATTTATAAGTTGTTGAAAGAAGGACCTTTCATTTGATAGTAGTCTTGATTTTTTTGGAGCAAGAAAAAAATGTATACGTCAATTTTAATTTGTTGACCTTTTTGACCTAAAAATTGACCTCTGATTTTGCCAATGACCTATCTGATAGGATTTGGCACTATACTTTCCTATAAACATGCGTTGTTCCTTTCTATGATGCACAAAACTAAAATAATATAAAAAAAGAAATGTTTACACCAATATTTTGATAAAAATGGTATGCAAATGATATGCAAATTAGCCATAATTTACCCCATTTATTATGTGCAGGCTTGAAATTTTTAGTTTATGAGCCTTAGCCATTTGAAGCTTTGAAAATACTGATATTAATTCAGGATATACTGAAAGTCTTGTAGAAACTTACTTTTGTTGATTCCTGTAGGAATTCTTGGTAAAAAGGTACTCAAAAATGGTTTAAAGCATCAGTAATCATGTTGACTTTGCCAAACTTGGTATCCATCAGTGACAGTTGGTACCGCATATGAAATGTCAACAAATTTGTCAAATACAAGAAAATCCTTCAGAGAAATACAATTTCAACTGTTTCCAAGGAAATACAGGGGTTGGGGCTGGGGTGGGGGTTTTGGCTTATTTATATTGGGAGGGGGAACCAGGGGAAATGCCATCCCCCCCAAAAATTAAAATACAAATAATATGGCCCTCTTCCAGGATCCAAATTGCTTCATATAAAATAATTTCCCCCTACATGGGACAGCTTGGCATCCACCATTGGTCTCTTGCCCCAACATGTGTTTCTTTCCAACAACATGGGACCCTTTCCCCTTAAAATTTTAATCCTACTTTACTGCACCACAACCTCACAACATGGAATTGAGAATTCGCAAAATAGGTATATGGGCACTGTTGCACTACAAATTAAAGATTGATGTGTAAAGTGTCATTCAAAATTACTATAATAAAGACAATTCATGTTAATCACGTCGGATTTTAGCGATCCATTTACTTGTTTATAATCCTTACAAGTAAATAATCCCAGCTAAATTACACTGTTTTTGCTTAATTTTGAATGGATCGGAACTAACATTAGCTATGCCTAACATTAAGCCTAACGTTAGTAAGCATGAAGTTTGAAAAATACACTCTCGATTTTAGAAATTTAAAAAAAATCACCTGGTTCTGATAATCTTTAGGCCTCTTCTGGGATGGGTCCAGGTACTAAAAGATCTTCATCACTGGCGATAGCCTTCTGACATTTCCTAATCCTGAGTTTCGTTTTCAAACAATATTCAGGAATACGCATTCTTCTGTCGTCTCAATGTAAATGTCAAAAAAATTCAAAAACAATTCTAGTGGCGTAGCTATAAAACATTTAAGCAACGATCGAGGGGGTATGTCTTTTATTGCAGCAATCCATGTGAAAGCACATTGTTTTCGCTACAGAATGGTGTTTGAAACTTTTCATTACGATGTAGGGGTGGGGTGGATCACACAATTTTTTAACAAAAAGGGTAAAAGAATTACCAAAAATCACAAAATTGTACATATTTTGCAAATAATTTAAACATTATGACCAGGTATGAGCAAAAGTTGATTAGATTTGGACAATGTGACTTGCCTGCATATTACAGTATATATAAACAGAAAATATCTAAATTTATATTCAAAGCAATTTTTGTAAAAAAAATTAAAATATGCATTTTTCGGGACAATTTAAACAAAAAGTGAAATTTCTGAATGTTTGGACAAAATTTGCCGAAAAAAAGTGAGTATAGACTCCTCCCCCAAAAATACAATTTTACGAAAGATTTGTCTGAGATCTTTGCAATGAAACTATTTGCACCCCTATAGAATTTTGGTAAGGTCCCGTTTTTATTTTTGGAAAAAGGTAGTTTCAAAACGGCGATATTATCGCCGCGTGGTAGAGTACAGTTAAGGTATATTGAAAGATAATTTAATCCATTTGTTAAACAAATTTGGAGAGAGTAGACTGTGACTGTAAGTTAGAATAATTTATTCGTGCACTTTCTTTTAACTTATATAACCTAAGATTGAATCAGCTAACCAAATAATGATTTCAGATAAACAATGATTTCCTACAATTTTATGCCATTTTTTTTATATGATCAATCAAGCCTGTCAGATTCGTTGACTTCCTGTAAGATGGACCTTGGTTGACCTCAGACTGAGCAGGAGACTGGGAAAGACTCAACTATTCTTGAAAAGACATGAACAGCTAGACTCAAGCCATTCACTTTCCGATCAAATTGACCTTGATTGACCTCAGACTGAGGAGCAAACTAAAGAAGAGGTCCACACTTGTTCTTAAAAAGACATAAACAGTCATAGACTCAAATCCATTCACTTCCTGTTAGATTGACCTTGGTTGACCTCCGACTGAGGAGCAGACTAAGAAAGACTTGTTCTTGAAAGGACATAAACAGTCACAGACTCAAACCCATTCACTTCCTGTTAGATTGACCTTGGTTGACCTCAGACTGAGGAGCAAACTAAAGAAGAGTTCCACACTTGTTCTTGAAAAGACATAAACAGTCATAGACTCAAATCCATTCACTTCCTGTTAGATTGACCTTGATTGACCTTAGACTGAGGAGCAAACTAAAGAAGAGGTCCACACTTGTTCTTAAAAAGACATAAACAGTCATAGACTCAAATCCATTCACTTCCTGTTAGATTGACCTTGGTTGACCTCCGACTGAGGAGCAGACTAAGAAAGACTTGTTCTTGAAAGGACATAAACAGTCACAGACTCAAACCCATTCACTTCCTGTTAGATTGACCTTGGTTGACCTCAGACTGAGGAGCAGACTACGGAAGAGTTCCACACTTGTTCTTGAAAAGACAAACAGTCACAGACTCAAACCCATTCACTTCCTGTTAGATTGACCTTGGTTGACCTGGGAATTAGTAGCAGTCTGGGTTAATAATGACACTAGAGCTGTGAACGTTTAGGGATTTTAGTAAACGTGTACACGCCAAAAAAAGCGAGCGTGTATCGTGTACACGAGTTTAGTACCGTAATTTTCAAAAATACACCAAAATTGCTCCAAAACTACGAGGCGAAGTAAAAAAAATCGCGCAACTAGTATGGCAAAAGTGCCGACTGCATTGCCGAAATAGACGCTGAGTTTTGCTTTCAAAATCGTAAAAAGTTTACTTCTACGGTACAAATCATCATTTTTATGGAAAATATGCATAGAAATTCAGTTTAGAAAGAACAGATAACTTCCTTTCAATGTCATTTAAACTTAACATCGCGTAACTTGTTTGTCCTATTTGCTACGGCTTTCAAAGTTCTGTGAAAATCTTGCATACTGAGGCCTATGATATACCTCGCCGTAAAACATTTCAAAACTACGCCACTACCACCAGGAAGTTCTGAAATAATAGTCCTCTCAAAAAAATGGCTGCCTTCTTTGCGAAGCATGCAGAATTTCAGCTTTGTTAAAACCTTTTTCTGTTTATTTATTATGCAATATTTTTTCTTTCTTGCAAAATTCATTTGACTCATCAGGTAATATTTACATGTAAATGTACTGATTGTCACGATTCAAGTGTTTTTTGGTCGATGAAACGGGCCTTGATTGCGTGGGATTTAAAGCCTTATGGCCTAACGTTAGGCCTATTGTTAGTTTCACTGTTTACTGCTGCACATTCGCGGTGCATTTTACAAGTTAGATTACTCAGATTTCGGCGAAATTAAAGTGCATAATATCCCCATTTATTGGTGATTACTGCGCATTTGTGATTTGCACATTTAAAAAAGATTAGGCTAATCGGGTTTACAGTTTGTAAAAAATCATTGATTGGAATTTTGTCAGCCGAATGTGTGTGTGATTTGAATCATGAATATTGATTTTCAACGGCAAGACACTAGGCCTATAATGTATGAAAAACGATTACTCGCAATGAAGTATTTAGTAAACGTTTACAAGATTTGCGAGCGTGTAGAGAGTACACGCTAAACGGTCACAGCTCTAAATGACACCCATTCTTGAAAAGAAATAAATAGTCAGACTCCATTCTTATTCTATCAAGTTGACCTGGGACCACGCAACAACATCACAGTTATAAACAACTGCACATCTATCAGTCAGCGATGATGAATGAACACACAATTACAATGATGGGGTTGTCGCCTGCGTATTCCGTTATGATAGTAACACTGTCATCACAAAATGCTCAATACGACCCGGACAAGAACACGACGTACGGACTAACATAACATTGACAACCATGTCCATGGCCTTTGATAACCAGTTTTGATGCACTGGTATCAATCAGTCAATTGGTCTATCATTTTATTTCTGACAGATCCAGATGAGCTTGTGGACCCACGCATGCCCATTGTGGTGCCTGTCATGATCACTACTGCTCTTTCCCTGAAAACCCTATCACGTATTGCGTCTGATCATTATTTTCACTTGTCCCACAGGGACAGATTAGCTTGTGGACCTGTCGTATGCCCATTGTGGTGCCTGTTATAATAACTGTTGCTCTTTGCCTGAAGACCTAGTCATGTATTGAATTTGATCAATCAATCAATCTATTAATCTATCATTTTACTTGTCCCACTGATCAAGATGAAGATGTGGACCTCTTGCATGCCCATTGTGATGCTTCTTGTGATCACTACTGCTCTTTCCTTGAAGACCTTATCTTGCATTGCATTTGATCAATCAATTCATTAATCTTTTATTTTAAAGTTTTTGAATTATTTTTTTGTCACGGTATTGATAAACATCAACAAACCAAACCTATTATTTTTACTTGTCTCACAGATCCAGATGAGCTCGTGGACCTGTCGCATGCCCATTGCGGTGCCTGTCATGATCACTACTGCTCTTTCACTGAAGACCCCCTCATTACCTGCAATGTTGTCGATTGCGATCAACTTTGTGGCGCAAGGTTCCACCAATGTAAACAGCAGGACCACCAGGTGGTATGCCCTCTCCAGAGGGTACCATGCATCAATGCAGTTTATGGTTGCCCAGTAGAATTACAGCGCATCTCGTTGTCGAAGCACCTTCATATCTGCCCAGCAAGTGTCATCCACTGTACCATGGAGTGGAATCGATGGCCAGTGTACACGTCAGAACGTCACTCCCACCAACCGACCCGAATCTTGACCAAAATAGACACGGGTCAACTGGACATTGCTCTCGCTCTTAGAGACCAACGAATGTTAACAAAATCAATGAGAGCATCTCGTAGGACAAGACAAATATTAACAAATAATGTCAATCGAAAACACCCAGCTGTCCCATTGGACAATCAGCTGACCAATGAGGTTGAGGAAGGGGTGGACGAAGTACAAGAATTGGAAAATCTTCTTCAGACCATGGAGGAGGAAAAACGAGAGGTGGAGCGACAAAGAGCAAAAACTCCTCCAGGTTTGCGAGAAAGTATATGCAGCAATCTGTATCAAGATAGCAACAAAAGAGAGAAAGTGCAAACAGGAACTGAGGCTTTAAAAGGCATAGCTTCAGGAGGGTATGACGAAATCCCCCAGTATCCACCTGATGTCTATAAGTACTATCCTTATATTAAATGTTCACATTGTGATAGGAGGAAGGAACGTCTCCATAGAATTTCAGGGTCACATGACGACATGGAGGAGATTGGTGGGGACGATGATTCCAAGGATAATGATGAAGACCATTGTGTCAACGGGTGGCAGAAGGCTCATATACACAACGGTGGCGAGAGCCATCACCCTCCCAAGCAGGTACATGATGGAGATAGTTCAGCTGAAATGGTAAGGGTGATAGAATAGTTCAGCTGCAATGGTAAGGGTGATAGAATAGTTCAGCTGCAATGGTAAGGGTGATAGAATAGTTCAGCTGCAATGGTAAGGGTGATAGAATAGTTCAGCTGCAATGGTAAGGGTGATAGAATAGTTCAGCTGCAATGGTAAGGGTGATAGAATAGTTCAGCTGCAATGGTAAGGGTGATAGAAAAGTTCAGCTGCAATGGTAAGGGTGATAGAATAGTTCAGCTGCAATGGTAAGGGTGATAGAATAGTTCAGCTGCAATGATAAGGGTGATAGAATAGTTCAGCTGCAATGGTAAGGGTGATAGAATAGTTCAGCTGCAATGGTAAGGGTGATAGAATAGTTCAGCTGCAATGGTAAGGGTGATAGAATAGTTCAGCTGCAATGGTAATGGTGATAGAATAGTTCAGCTGCAATGGTAAGGGTGATAGAATAGTTCAGCTGCAATGGTAAGGGTGATAGAATAGTTCAGCTGCAATGGTAAGGGTGATAGAATAGTTCAGCTGCAATGGTAAGGGTGATAGAATAGTTCAGCTGCAATGGTAAGGGTGATAGAATAGTTCAGCTGCAATGGTAAGGGTGATAGAATAGTTTAGCTGCAATGGTAAGGGTAATAGAATAGTTCAGCTGAAATGGTAAGGGTGATAGAATAGTTCAGCTGAAATGGTAAGGATGATAGAATAGTTCAGCTGCAATGGTAAGGGTGATAGAATAGTTCAGCTGCAATGGTAAGGGTGATAGAATAGTTCAGCTGCAATGGTAAGGGTGATAGAATAGTTCAGCTGCAATGGTAAGGGTGATAGAATAGTTCAGCTGCAATGTAAGGGTGATAGAATAGTTCAGCTGCAATGGTAAGGGTGATAGAATAGTTCAGCTGCAATGGTAAGGGTGATAGAATAGTTCAGCTGCAATGGTAAGGGTGATAGAATAGTTCAGCTGCAATGGTAAGGGTGATAGAATAGTTCAGCTGCAATGGTAAGGGTGATAGAATAGTTCAGCTGCAATGGTAAGGGTGATAGAATAGTTCAGCTGCAATGGTAAGGGTGATAGAATAGTTCAGCTGCAATGGTAAGGGTGATAGAATAGTTCAGCTGCAATGGTAAGAGTGATAGAATAGTTCAGCTGCAATGGCAAGGGTGATAGAATAGTTCAGCTGCAATGGTAAGGGTGATAGAATAGTTCAGCTGCAATGGTAAGGGTGATAGAATAGTTTAGCTGCAATGGTAAGGGTGATAGAATAGTTCAGCTGCAATGGTAAGGGTGATAGAATACAAAGCAGTGTTCACACTAGAGTTTAAATTGTTTTTTTGGGGAGGGGGATTTTTAGATACTGTAGGACAAATTTTAGAAAAAACAAAAAAGGCCAAAATTGGCCCAAATACAACAACAAAAAAAGGCCCAAAATACAAAAATAGAAGGAAAAAAGAAGCCAAATGTGGCCGAAAAGCCAAATTTGGCATTTTTTTGCCAATTTCTTTTTTCTGTGGGAATTCTCCCACCGGATGTAAACTCTCCAGTCACTTCTTTCATCTGCTCTCCTTCTTACATCAGTCCCTGATCTCCACCCTGCTCTGTCTCTCTCCTTCTCAACCATTCTCCTCCATGTCATCTTAAGTCTTCCCACGTTCCTATGCCATTCTGGTTTCCACCCCAAAGCTATGGCGCGATCATCATCTATTTCGTCTTCTTGAAACCTGCCCAATCCAGTTCTTTCTTCTTCTTCTTTCATCCCTTACTCTTTGTATCTCTGCTATCTCTATCACTTGTTGTTCGTTTGTCACGATTTGTTGCAATCTGATCCTCAAAATGTTCCTTTAACATTTGAACTGCAAAGTGTCCAGCTTCTTTTCATCTCCCTTTGTCAGCTTCCATGTTTCACATCCGTATAATAGCATGGGCAGTACCAACGTCCTGTACAACTTGATTTTCACCTTTCTTCCAATGCTTGTGAAACCCCATACCTTACTTAATGTAAGGAATGCTCCTCTGGCTTTGGCCATTCTGTTGTGAATGTCCTTAGCTCCCCCATTGGCAATTATTGTTCCTCCAAGGTATGCAAAATCCTCAACCTTAACTTCTTAACTTCCTACTTTTTTCTTTTCCTCTCTTTTACTATGTATTACAATGTAGTAAGGTGGTTATAATCTATCATCTGAAGACACTTAAAGGATTAGTTCAGTGGTCAAGCATGTCCATCTTATATGAAAGAGGACTTTAAAAGAAACAAAATAGTGAAGAAAGCATTCAAATATCTTATTCCATTAAGATGAGAGTTATTTAAGCTTAAAGTTTGGTATCATTTGTGTAGAAACGACTGAAATCAGACTAGTTGTGATGTCATAGCCTCAGGTTCCTCAAAGTCTTAATGTGTTCTATCATATTTTGTCCTGTGATTTTGTGGCTTATAAAGCATGGGATATGTCAAAAAAAGTATTAAAACTGAATCTAGGAAAAGTATTTAAAATATACCACCTGAAGGAAGTTTGAGGAAAATAATTTAAATAGTGAAACGAATGATATAAACTTTCTTTAAAATACATAAAGACTTTGAGGAATCTTAGGCTGTGACATTACAACTAGTCTGATTTCAGTCATTTCTACAGAAATGATACCAAAGTTGAACTTTAAACTTAAATATCTACTTTACATGATAGTTTTGAATGCTTTCTTCACCATTTAGTTTCTTTTGAAGTCCTCTTTTTTATAAGTTTGGATTTCATGACCATACATCTGTAAAAACATAGCAGGACATCTTAAAGTTGATGGTTATCGGTGAAATTTTGATTCATATTTTGGATTTTAATGAAAATAATACTTTTGTGTGTGTGTGTGTGGAGAACAAGGGGCATTTTGTACTGTAGTAGAGAAAGAATACAAGACAGTATTGTAAGTATGTTACTCAAAAGAAAACAATTTTATTATAATTTATGAATATCAAAACAAGATTTTCGCTTGCCATGGCTTAATTAAGCGTGGGGAGTACTACAACACAGTGTTGACATTAAGATGCGGGATTCCTGCAAAGGCTTAATTAAGTATGGGGAGTACTACAACACAGTGTTGACATTAAGATGCGGGATTCCTGCAAAGGCCTAATTAAGCGTGGGGAGTACTACAACACAGTGTTGACATTAAGATGCGGGATTCCTGCAAAGGCTTAATTAAGTATGGGGAGTACTACAACACAGTGGTCACATTAAGATGCGGGACTCCTGCAAAGGCCTAATTAAGCGTGGGGAGTACTACAACACAGTGTTGACATTAAGATGCGGGATTCCTGCAAAGGCTTAATTAAGCGTGGGGAGTACTGCAACACAGTGTTGACATCAAGATGCGGGATTCCTGCAAAGGCTTAATTAAGCGTGGGGAGTACTACAACACAGTGTTGACATTAAGATGCGGGATTCCTGCAAAGGCTTAATTAAGCGTGGGGAGTACTGCAACACAGTGTTGACATTAAGATGCGGGATTCCTGCAAAGGCTTAATTAAGCGTGGGGAGTACTGCAACACAGTGTTGACATTAAGATGCGGGATTCCTGCAAAAAATTATCAAATCCCTTTCATTTTTTTTTTATAAAAGTGAAAAAATCTCGCCAAAACAAATAAACAAAGAATTATTCGCGGAACTACTTCATATGTTACGGTAGCTAGGATACAAGTTAGGCCATGATCGTTTAGGCATAAATTAAATTTCAAATGAAAAAAAATCTAATTT
The DNA here is from genome assembly GCA_020152595.1 of Chiridota heheva. Classification (NCBI taxonomy): domain Eukaryota; kingdom Metazoa; phylum Echinodermata; class Holothuroidea; order Apodida; family Chiridotidae; genus Chiridota; species Chiridota heheva. The sequence goes on from JAIGNY010004502.1 coordinate 393,659, forward strand.
AGAATGGGTTTTTTTCACCCCATACCGGCAAACTCTGATGAAAGTTGGCAAAACAAAACAAAAAAACAGCCTTACTGGCTTCTCACTTGATGGTGACATCGTTGCATTGGTCGAAACAAATTGTGCAAATATGGTGGACGTGATGAAAATACTAAGTAATAGTAAGACAATCATGTTGTCTGCTAGTTGGGCGAGTAGTTTTTTCAACTCTGTTCTTATATTCCTGCTAGTATTTGTGTAGAATGTACTGAATTCAACTGCTTCTTACATCACATCCTCACATTTCTCAAAAGCCAATTGCATTTTTACTAAGATTATTTACACAAAAGATTTTTAAGCTGTCTTGCAGATGCAAGTGGGGGCAGGGGGAAACTGTCCCCATCCCCCTGAGAGAATTCTCTCGTCCTGGTTGCATGCCTTCTTCCTGGTCAGCAGACAAAATTGGGAATTGGGAATTAATAAGATCAAAATGATTGAATACTAAAATTGAAGGAAAAGTTGGTCAAATTGGGACATTATTGCAAAAGTTTCCAATCTTTTTTTTAAATGGACAGAATTATCGGGAAAATTGAAGAAGATTTCCAGATTAGCAACAATGTTTAGCGATGACTTACTTCAGCAGCTAAATTCTTCTGCTTGTTAATGGGAAATTTGTGGGGTTTCTTGCCACCCCCTCCTTTGAGAAAGTGACCCTTCCTACTGTACACCCCTGTTGTCTTATCTTGCCATTCATTCATATATCATTTTAAATTTGTCTGGAAATCAGTTCCACATTTTTTGTTGTAATACGCAGTTTACCTGTACTTCCAAAATGGCATATTACGACATGTTGGGCAGGGTATTTGTGATATCATGGGAAAGACAACAATGCCCTTAATCTAACTGTAATCTTTATTTTTTTATTTTACCTGCAATCTTTTTATGTCTTTTTTCAGAAAGAAGATTCACCGCCAGAAACACCAAAGTCCCCACAATCGTCCACAGGCAGTGATATGGATCTCCAACCTCCAACCCTCTTCGTGACTCCATCCACTACTGGTGACTTATCTGCCGCCCCCTCTCGTGGCTATGCAAAACTTCTTGTAATCGAATCGGCCAGCAGGCTATCTAGTTTTCATAAAAACAGCCATTCACTAAGCCTTGATTTGTCCATGGAGTCCATAACGAGGTATCAGGCCAAACCAGACTCCATGTATACGTTTCTTTGTGCACAGGTAGGTCAAGTTAAGTAGAAGTCAGGTGAAGGGTGAAAGGTCATGCAGTGTTTTTACTGAATTAATTATAATAATTATACAGGGAGCAATTTCTTTGTGGAACTTTGATTATCAGATTTGCTACTCATTACTGAAGATTGTTTAGCAATCCAAACATATTGATTAATAATCCAAACAAATTGATTAGCAATCCTAACAAATTGATTAGCAATCCAAATAAGTTGATTAGCAATCCAAACAAATTGATTAACAATCCGAAAAAATTGATCGGCAATCCAAACAAATTGATTAGCAATCCTAACAAAGTGAAAAGCAATCCAAACAAAGTGATTAGCAATCCAAACAAATTGATTAGCAATCCAAACAAATTGATTAACAATCCGAAAAAATTGATCGGCAATCCAAACAAATTGATTAGCAATCCTAACAAAGTGAAAAGCAATCCAAACAAAGTGAAAAGCAATCCAAACAAAGTGATTAGCAATCCAAACAAATTGATTAGCAATCCAGACAAATTGATTAGCAATCCAAACAATTTGATTAGCAATCCAAACAAATGGAATAGCAATCCAAACAAATGGATTAGCAATCCAAACAAATGGATAAGCAATCCAAACAAATGGATTAGCAATCCAAACAAATTGATCAGCAATCCAAACAAATTGATTAGCAATATTAAACTATGTGCTGCCGAGTGAATTGTTCCGGAAATAATCGCTTACACCCACAATAGTTGTATGAAGTTATGTACAAAGTTCAACAGGCTGTACAATAATAGATTTGGCTTTCATTGCGAACTTGGTGAACAAATTTTCATCCACAGATAAAACGAAACAAATGACATCAAATCACGAAGAAATATATGAAATGAATATAATCTGAGGTAAAAAAGTCCACAACTGTAGATTCTAAACAATGAATTTGTGATAGTGAAGTTTAGAACGCATAGGATATAGTGCGATATACATGTGCATGTAGCTAGCACTGTACATGTAGCTAGTACTGTACATGAAGCTAGTACTGTACATGAAGCTAGTACTGTACATGAAGCTAGTACTGTACATGTAGCTAGTACTGTACATGTAGCTAGTACTGTACGTGTAGCTAGTACTGTACATGTAGCTAGTACTGTACATGTAGCTAGTACTGTACATGAAGCTAGTACTGTATATGTAGCTAGTACTGTACATGTAGCTAGTACTGTACATGAAGCTAGTACTGTACATGGAACTAGTACTGTACATGGAACTAGTACTGTACATGGAACTAGTACTGTGCATGTAGCTAGTACTGTACATGAAGCTAGTACTGTACATGAAGCTAGTACTGTACATGAAGCTAGTACTGTACATGAAGCTAGTACTGTACATGAAGCTAGTACTGTACATGTAGCTAGTACTGTACATGTAGCTAGTACTGTACATGTAGCTAGCACTGTACATGTAGCTAGTACTGTACATGTAGCTAGTACTGTATATGTAGCTAGTACTGTACATGTAGCTAGTACTGTACATGTAGCTAGTACTGTACATGAAGCTAGTACTGTACATGAAGCTAGTACTGTACATGGAACTAGTACTGTACATGGAACTAGTACTGTGCATGTAGCTAGTACTGTACATGAAGCTAGTACTGTACATGTAGCTAGTACTGTACATGAAGCTAGTACTGTACATGAAGCTAGTACTGTACATGTAGCTAGTGCTGTACATGTAGCTAGTGCTGTACATGTACCTATTACTGTACATGTAGCTAGTACTGTACATGTAGCTAGTACTGTACATGAAGCTAGTACTGTACATGTAGCTAGTACTGTACATGTAGCCAGTACTGTACATATAACCAGTACTGTACATGTAGCCAGTACTGTACATGTAGCTAGTACTGTACATGTAGCTAGTACTGTACATGTAGCTAGTACTGTACATGTAGCTAGTACTGTACATGAAGCTAGTACTGTACATGTAGCTAGTAGCACTGTACATGTACCTAGTAGCACTGTACATGTAGCTAGTAGCACTGTACATATAGCTAGTAGCACTGTACATGTAGCTAGTAGCATTGTACATGTAGCTAGTAGTACTGTACATGTGGCTAGTAGCACTGTACATGTGGCTAGTAGTACTGTACATGTAGCTAGTAGTACTGTACATGTAGCTAGTAGTCACTGTACATGTAGCTAGTAGCACTGTACATGTAGCTAGTAGTACTGTACATGTAGCTAGTAGTACTGTACATGTAGCTAGTGGCACTGTACATGTAGCTAGTGGTACTGTACATGTAGCTAGTGGTACTGTACATGTGGCTAGTGGTACTGTACATGTGGCTAGTGGTACTGTACATGTGGCTAGTGGTACTGTACATGTGGCTAGTGGTACTGTACATGTGGCTAGTGGTACTGTACATGTAGCTAGTGGTACTGTACATGTAGCTAGTGGTACTGTACATGTAGCTAGTGGCACTGTACATGTAGCTAGTGGCACTGTACATGTAGCTAGTGGTACTGTACATGTAGCTAGTGGCACTGTAAATGTAGCTAGTGGCACTGTAAATGTAGCTAGTGGCACTGTGCATGTAGCTAGTGGCACTGTGCATGTTGCTAGTAGCACTGTGCATGTAGCTAGTAGTACTGTACATGTAGCTAGTAGTACTGTACATGTAGCTAGTAGTATTGTACATGTAGCTAGTAGCACTGTACATGTAGCTAGTAGCAATGTACATGTAGCTAGTAGCAATGTACATGTAGCTAGTAGCACTGTACATGTAGCTAGTAGCACTGTACATGTCGCTAGTAGCACTCTACATGTCGCTAGTAGCACTGTACATGTAGCTAGTAGCACTGTACATGTAGCTAGTAGCACTGTACATGTAGCTAGTAGCACTGTACATGTAGCTAGTAGCACTGTACATGTAGCTAGTAGTACTGTACATGTAGCTAGTAGTACTGTACATGTAGCTAGTAGTACTATACATGTAGCTAGTAGTATGAAAAATCAAACAAAGTATGATTAAACGACACAGAATGTAGAAACTGAAAGGGATTCCCCGGGAAGCGCATATAATACACAATGTAACGTTTTTGTTTTATCAGCATCAGGGCTTCAATCAAACTTGGTAAAATCTTTTCAATCGGAACAGAAAACGAAACAAATCACATAAAATCATGAAGAAATATATGAAATGAATTTATTTGAACGTAAATAATTCGAGAACTGTACTTTTTGATGATGAAATGTGATATTGAATTTTCTCCATGTTCTCTTAACCTATACCAGAATTCCAGATCTCTCCTCTCCTTACTTTCCTCAATCTCAGGTCTATTCGAAAACAATTCTTCCTGAAACATCATCAACTTTCCCTGCAACAACAACCTCTTCCACCACATATCTCCTCCCCTTCTACACCTAATCTTACACACCCCTTTCTTTTCACTTAACTTTTTCTCCCACATTCAGCTTTTCCCCTTTATCTCCCTTACAAACCTTCCATCTCCTTACTATCCTTACTCTTACACCATTATTTATTAACACCCTCTTGGCACATTTGACTTTTAAAGTCAAATTAACGTTAAACATCAACAAACCAAACCAAGCCTCAAACGGACTTGGAGACCGGGATGAAGAGAACTACATGTGTTACATGTACTTATGTAGGCCCACTTGACACACACTTTTATACACTGTCAGACTGTAATATCAGACACTATCTGTTGTGTTTTTCTCATCTGAGTATAGCTTGTCATCTGAAGTTCAAGCAGACCATTTTGCTTCTTTTATTTTGAGATTATTTTGTGAAATTAAGGCTTCTTTAGGTAAGTTTATTACTTGTGCACCACAACCGGTTATCACAGGCTGTGGACATTGACTTGGTTGTTGATGTTATGTCTGTCCGTACGTCGTACCTGTGTTCTCATCCGGGTCGTATTAAGAGTTTTGTGATAGCATTGTTACTATAATAACCGATACACAGGAGACGACCCCGTCATTGTAATTGTGTGTTCACTCGTCGTCGTTGTCGTAAGTTTATTAATGGATTATTTTTATCGAGAATTTTTAACAGCTGTATAATTGTTCGTTTAAATGTTTAAAGCCATTTTCCTGAACATTCTAATCATGTGGAAGGTTTTTTTTTAACCCTTATGATTTTGCTTAAATTTTTTTGTATTGCAGTGATCAATTTTTGCATATCAGATTGGGATGCAAATCTGAACAAATTGCTCCCTGTAATATAATATTTGTATTTATGATAGAAATGGTTCCCGTCGTTTGTTCTTAGGGTCCAAAATGTTAGGGATGAAAATTGAAATACAACGTGCAACAGGTACGGGTGGGGAAATATGGGGTGGGAAACACGGGTGGGGAAACACGGGTGGGGAAACATGGGGGGAAACATGGGCTTGGGAAACATGGGGTGGGAAACATGGGGTTGGGAAGGTTTGGGGTGGGGAACACGGGGTGGGAAACACGGGTGGGGAAACACGGGGTGGGGAAACATGGAGTAGCGAAACACGGGGTGGGGAAACACGGGGTGGAAAAACACGGGGTGAAAAAACACGAGTTGAAAAAACACGGGGTGGGGAAACACCAGGTGGGGAAACACGGGTTGGGGAAACACGGGAAGGAGTGGCTCTTTGCTGAATCTGCTCCAAAATGAACTTAGGCTATCCTTCTCATAAAAGGGACTCCATGCTTGACTAGCATACTCAAGGTGAGTCCTGACTAACTGTTTATACAATTTAAGAACAACCTCTCTGCCAAGAAAACAATAATCAAACCAAGCATCCTATTTGTCCTTGCAGCTGCTAAGGCACACTGTTTAGAAGGCTTCAGATTTTTAGTAGTAACAATACCTAGATCCCTTTCTTGATCAACACAACCAAGATTTGAAGAATTCATGCAGTAATCAAAACCCAAATTGCTCTGACCAAAATGAATAACTATGCATTTATCAACATTGAATGACATCTGCCATGTTTGGGTCCAAGAAACTTCACTTATTCTGATCACTTTGCAAAAGTGAAGAATCCCTAGCATCATCAACATTCCTGTAGAATCTCACCAACTATTAAATGGATAAGGAAATTGGAATGAAAGCTCCAACCCAAAGATAAACAACAATGCAAGCTGTTTCTAGTTTACTTTATGATTGAATGCTCTCAATTCGAACATATTTATAATATTATTGAATTCTTATACAGCGCTTTTCGACATAATATCGGGGCCGTAGCTAGAATTTTTTTTTTAATAGGGGGGCAAAATAGGATAAGCATGGGCATGGCGGATCTGGGGTGGCAAAATGCCCTCTGTTCCCATGTTGTGCAAACACCTTACCTGTGGAAATTCACAATCGGCGAAAAATCAGGGGAAGGGGGGGGGGGTTGCCCCTGTTAGCTACGTCAATGGAAATTTTGAGGCGCAAAGCAGCTGCCAACAAACGACTCACAAGCCTGTACTATTACCCTGCTCCAATCCCTTACATGCCAACAAGTTTCTCTTTAAAGGATTAGTTCAGTGGTCAAGCATGCACATCTTATATGAAAGAGGACTTCAAAAGAAACAAAATGGTGAGGAAAGCATTCAAAAATCATATTCTGTTAAAGGATTAGTTCAGTGGTTAAGTATGTCCATCTCTTATTTCGTTAAGGGTATATTCAAGTTTAAAGCTCATATCTTATCTGTGTATAAATGACTGGTGTAGGAAGTCTACTATGGAAAATTGGTGCCTTCATCCCCACATTCTTAATTGTTAATGTATTTATTTTTAAGAAAGTTTATTTGATTTTTTTCACTATTAAGATTATTTTTCCTCAAACTTTCTTCAGGTGGTTTATTACAAATACACTTCCTCGATTTTCAGTTTTACTACTTTTTTAACATATCCGATGGTTTTTTTAACCACAAAATTGCAGGACAAAATGTTATAGAATACATAAAGACTTTAAGGAATCTGAGGCTATGACATCACAACTAGTTTGATTTCAGTCGTTTCTGCACAAATGATACCATATTTTAAACTCAGATATCTCCTTAATGGAATAAGATTTTTGAATGCTTTCTTCAACATTTTGTTTCTTTTGAAATTCTTTTGCATATAAGAGATACTTGCTTGACCCCTGAACTAATCTTTGAAGCCTACCCACACCTGGCACCTGAGTTAATCCTGAAAACTCAGGTATGACAGTTACCAACCCAATTTCCTGTTCAGTGTATTGTGTTTCCACTCCAAACAATAATTGTTTATCTGCCATTCCCATGCACACCACAGCCAAGTAGCCCAAGTTTATATTTGTGTGTATAAGATTACAGAAAGCCAGTGTTGAGTAATCAGGGCACTTTTTTGATTGAAATCACTTATTTGTGTTAGGTGTCTTAGTGGGAGAAATTTGTTTGTAAACTGGTCATAAAAATAGATGTGTATTATATGCCTGAGATGAAGTGCATTAACTGTGAATGATTGATGGACCATTTCTCCTAAGGAAAGATATTACTTCATGTATGCCAAGCAAGAGGGCAGCAGGTCCCATTTTTTAAAGTCTTTTTGTATGTCTCGACTAGGGATTTAACCCACGACCTTCTGGCTGGAAAGTGGATGCTCTACCAATTGCCTTTTTTAGCACTCCTGGACTTCCTCTCTCAATCCCAGCTTCCTGGCTATTAGTCCCCGTACTTCTCTCATTCTTCTCTATTTTCTTTTTTCCTACCTCTGGAGTGATCTAACCTCTCGGGCACAATTTGACCTTCGCTGTCGTGGTGCCGTTAAGCCCTCATCAAACAAACATTACCAATTAAGCTAAGCTATTTGGTATAATTAAAACTTGGAATAATGCACAAAAAATCTGATAATCATTTTGTTTACACTGAAGTTTTTTTAGGCACGTGCCAGGTAAAGCACACGTAAGTCACAATGACCTGTTTTCAGTGTGTACCCAAGGGATTTGATTTTGCCAGGATGGGAAGTGAATGAACACTGGGTTAACACCCTTTGTTCGAGAAGTGTTCAGAGAACTAAGCAGGGGGTGAATCTTGTCCGACTGGCTTTATTTCCTCTCCCAAGCATGGTGAGCACCACCCAACCATTGGCCACGTTTCCCCAAGGTCGGTGGGTGAGAAGGTGTGATGCAGTCTGCGCCTGATGTCAGCACATCATAATTGTGGAAATACCGTTGGTTAAGATGCCATTGGACTCAAGCCACCATTGGACTCAAGCCACCATTGGACTCAAGCCTGGAACCTCCATCATCTAAGTCTTATGCTTAGTTGAATGAGCTACCTATTTGATATGATTTAGCCCATGGCACCATTTGACCCTCGCTATCCAGATTTTGACATATCTCAAAGTTTAATCAAATGATTACATCTATATAAATTACTTGTTGCCTGTCATCTAATCCCTGTTTCTTCTTTCAGGACTTTCGGAGGGACGAATTTGCTGGTCATTTCAAAAACGTACACAGTGACATCCATGGTGGATTGAACGGATGGTTAGAGCAACGCTGCCCTCTAGCGCCATACGGATGTACTTACTCGCAGAGACGGCTGTATCCAGGGTCACATGGGGCCAGAATCATCCACAGCGATCGGCTGGAGAGCTTTGGTATTCAGATGGACAGTACGGAAAAGTGCAATAACCTTTTAGGGAAGAAAGGTGGTGTTACGAAGATTAAATTAAATGACCTTCAGTTAAATGCAAATCAGGAATATACTCAGAATGGGGTGGAATCAGGGTATGATATATCAAAGTGCAACGAACTTACAAAGTGCGATGAGCTCACAAAGTGTGATAAACTCACTGACAGTCATCCAGCATCAGAAAATGGACCCGTTTCATCAGGTCACACTCAATCAGAAGAAAATATGGATATAGACCAATCAGAAGCCTCTAATTTAAAAATTGACCAATCAGTGTTGTGGGAAGAAGTAGATTACTTAAGTAACTTGCCATTTGAGTTGCTGCAGTATCTATTCAGGTTTTTGGACTCGTTTAGTTTGTGCAATATATCCATGGCATCCAAGCTTCTTCGGCAGGTATGTAGCAGTCTATTGGAGGAGAGGGGGATGGTTATTCTCTTGTGGGAAAAACAGAACCAGAGCTGGCAGGTCACTCGTAAGGTAAAGTAACCTAGTGTTTCTTGTATCTAAGGAGTATCAACTCCTAGACAGGGGTCTAGATGAGTAGAAGGGGCTCAGGGTTTTGTTTCTTTTGAAGTCCTCTTTCATATAAGATGGACATGCTTGACCACTGAACTAATCCTTTAACAGAATAAGATAATTCAATGCTTTCTTCACCATTTTTGTTTCTTTTGAAGTCCTCTTTTATATAAGATGGACATGCTTGACCACTGAACTAATCCTTTAACGGAATAAGATTTTTGAATGCTTTCTTCACCATTTTGTTTCTTTTGAAGTCCTCTTTCATATAAGATGGACATGCTTGACCCCTGAACTAATCCTTTAACAGAATTAGATTTTTAAATGCTTTCTTCACCATCTTGTTTCTTCTGAAGCCCTCTTTCATATAAGATGGACATGCTTGACCACTGAACTAATCCTTTAATGGAATAAGACTATAAGATGGACATGCTTGACCACTGAACTAATCCTTTAATGGAATAAGACATTTGACTGCTTTCTCCACCATTTTTGTTTCTTTTGAAGTCCTCTTTCATATAAGATGGACTTGCTTGACCACTGTACTAATCCTTTAATCAAACAGCAGTACAAATGTAGCATGTGATCTACATCCTCATATAATAGTTTATAAACGCTGCCCTCACTATTTGGTGGAGTGTATATATAAAGGTAAATGGAAACGTAGATGCAATATTTATTAACTAAATCGCTTTAAAAGCTACTGTATCAAGAACTGAAAGGAGCAAAAAAAAGAAGGAACATTTGAAAAAAAATGGTGAGATTTTACAATTTGAGTTTTTAGACATCAGTTTGTAAGTTATTCTGCTTAATTATTCACCTCCAGGCATCCATAGATCTGTAACAATGAAGGGACAATTTCTTTTGAATATTCATGATTTAAACAAATTGTTATTTTTAATATTGTTTTTCCACAGGCATGGCATCTCAGTAAGTATACTGCATTTTCACCAACTCTGTGGTGGGGTTTTAAAGACTATTTACCAATGCATATTCATTGTTTAACCAACAATGAAGTTGAATATTTGAGTCTTGATGACAAACAATTATATTTGATCTTGTTTTTTTCCACAGGCATGGCATTTCAGTACTGCATTTTCACCTATTATCTCGTGGGGTTTTGAAGAATATTTACCAATCGGTGAGCATCTCAAGGTGTGTCCATACAATATACGACAATCTTACCCCAGTAAGATACAAGTCATGGGACTCAGCAGCCCAAAGATCGGACTTGCCGCCACCGACGCTCGTGAGGAGAATGCGGATGAATCAAAGATGGATAATGTCCAGAAGGAAGATTGACTGGTCAGAGGGAAATTCCAAAGACATTAATGTTGATAGATTTGATTAAAATTACATGAAATATGTTTTGTGATGACAAACCTTATTGTCAATACGGTAATCTTTACAACCTTGCAGGCAGGAATCAATTAAACGGAAAGTGCTATTGCCCAACATACAGGGATGTTTTAAAGCAAACCATCCACACCCTATCAGGTTAGATTTAGAGTTAGGCTTCAGAACCTCATTGTATGTGGGGCAATATCATTTTGCTCGCTGGGCAAGGATATCTGAATTTGTCTTTACAACCTTTCAGGCAGGAATCAACCAGACGGAAAGTGATATATTGCCCAGTATACAGGGAGGTTGTGACAGGTTTGAAGCGAACCATTCATACCCTATCAGGTTAGATATAGAGTTAGACTTCAGAACCTCATTGTATGTTGGGCAAATCAAACATGCGTGCCGGGCAGGAATATCTGAATTTGTCTTTACAACCTTTCAGGCAGGGATCAACCAAACGGAAAGTGATATATTGCCCAATATACAGGGAGGTTGTGACATTTTGAAGCAAACCATTCACACCCTATCAGGTTAGATTTAGAGTTAGGCTCAGAACCTCCTTGTATGTGGGGCAATATCAACTTGCGCTCGGGGCAGGAATATCTGAATTTGTCTTTACAGCCTTTTAGGCAGGGATCAACCAAACGGAAAGTGATATATTACCCAATATACAGGGAGGTTGTGACAGTTTTGAAGCAAACCATTAATACCCTATCATGTTAGGTTTAGAGTTAGGCTCAGAACCTCCTTGTATGTGGGGCAATATCAACTTTCCTGCTATGCAGGAATATCTGGATTTTGTGATTGTTCTGACAGGAAGTGACGTCACTGCCTGTGGAAGTTTTGTTGCATGTTGTGCAATGCACATTTCGCTGAAAACTTACTTGTCCATGCCATAGTTACCCGGATAAGATTTTTGATTTTCTCCAGGAACAAGTCATATGATTTTTGAAATACTGCTTGCAGGGTTCAACATACTGAACTGAAAGTACAATGACCTCTGCATTTATGTGTGTTCCAGACGGCAATCATATTGCCCTAAAAAGTTTGTGTTTACCTGTAAATCATAAATCCTAATTCGACAGTTATGAATGGTTTTTGCTAGTACGAAAGAATTGTTAATTAAGTTTGGGGTATGTAGGAGTAGGGCAACAGTTGTAGAGTGGGGGTGGTTTAGGGGCAAATTTGTCGAGAATTGTGATCAACAATAAATGCATGACCTGAAAAAAAAATCGAAACAATCCATTTTTTGGTCTCTGAGAAAATCAAATCAATTGCCATGATGAAAATCTGTTGCAATAGATTTTTAGTCCTAAAATCCTCAAAGTCTACAAGGTTGAAAGAAAAAACATCACTTAAAATCACTCATTAATAAACAAACAGAACCTTTACTGTTAAATACCATCCTATTTGTAAATTATTACTTCAAGCCAGACACTCTGTCCACAGGAGAATACTTTTGTCCTTGTGTTGAGTGTAAAAGTCAATGTATCTGCAGTGAAATTTGTTTACTATCAATATCAGATTATTACTATGGAAAGTGAGGTGAAGTGCCTGCATTGTAGAAATAAGAAATCCCTGGTGTATTTGCTAATTGCTTGTGCTGGATTGTGGTTTCTGTTGTGAGCAATAATAGACCGGACAGATTTGAGGTTTTGTTGGGGCTTAAGACAAAGAACGTATTGCGAAGTTTAGACTTAATTCTTTCTGGCTTTAAGATAAATCAAAACAATTAGTTTCTGGATTAAAATGAAATAGAAACAATTGTATTATGGCGTGAAAGGAATTCTGAGATGTTAAAATCTTGCCTGAGAGAAACTCAAAACAATAAATGCTTTGGTTGAATAGTAAACAAAGATATCACTCACATGATCCCCCTGCAATTCCACAAGAGAGATAGAAAGCTAGAAAAAGATTACTTTTGGTGATGAAAGTTGGCCTCCTGGAACAAAGATTTCTTTTGTAAGTTAGACAATTGAAGAAATAAATGTCATAAGGTGGACAAAAGCTAAGTGCAATTTAACAGCAACCCGAGTTCCCACATGATAAAATTAAACATCTTCAGGAGGAATGGTCCATCAATCATTCGTGGGTTTTGCACAAAGTCCTCCCAAGCATATAATGTATATTTATGTTTAGGTTCAGCCAACGACTAATCTGATTCGCTTCACTGCACTCAAATTAGGTGGCTTGAGCCCCAGATGAATGACCCATTGTGTACAGTGTAACAGTAGCTGGTTTCTAACAAGTAAATGGTGAATAGGCTACGAAGATGCTGTCAGTTAAGAAGGTATAGATTACCCCTGTGTTGTGTATGGTGTAACAATAGCTGGTTGCTAGTCAATGAATTGTGAAGAGTCTTTCAGGTTGAATAGTGTGGATTACCCCTGATTTTAAGAAAATTGAGGGTGTTAGGTTGGAGGGGTCTAAGGGCCAAATTTGTTTAATGCACCCGTGGTTACTAAACTTTTGCACTATGAATAATTTCCCACAGGCCTTTTGCTTCACACTCCTGACCTCTGTGTGGTAAACTTTACGGCGAGTTTACAAAAAGTTACATGTCTGAAAGTACAGTTTTATTGTATGGTACAGTATTTCATGCCACACAATTGTGGAAAAGTAAATGTTTGTTTAGCGATTCTCATGTTTGTGTAGCTATATTCATGTTTGTGTAGCTATTCTCAATGGTCTCTTCATGAATAATTTACTGCATGTTCTTGTTCACCAGTGTAAGTAAGGTATTGCATGTAGATGTTGTTAGTATATACCACATACAGTATGTTATGACTCAAAGACATTGTGAGAGTAAACACTATTTTGTGCGAGGCTTTTAGCATAGATTACAAATGACTGATATTTTGTTCAAAAGATCAATAATTTTTCAGAGGTGGGTGAATATATAACACTATTTTGTGCCAAAAGACATGAGAAATAAAATGCTATTTTGTGTCAGGTTTTTATACAGAATTTCAAGGTCTGCAATTATAGGTTAACATTCTTTCAGGTGGGGTATTAGCCATCCCTCCCTCTTCTTCTATATGCTGATGTTTGTGTAGCTTTTCTTAATGGTCTGGGGGAGAGGGGGCACTTCAATACTAAAGTGGTAGGTATGTGCTGCTCAGAATTTCATAATTGGACTGCAGTATCAGAGATTTTTTGGTAATTGCAGTATGACAGTTAAAAATATTTAATTGTTTTGAGACCAGTAGTATGAGGGATTGGATTTTTGATACCTGCATTATGAAAATTCTGAAAAAAAGCAACTGTTGGGGGGCACATATGTATATATATATATATATATATATATATATATATGCCTCACATATGGAAGTGCCTCTCCCCCCCCCCCCTCCCCTCCCCCCCCCCCCCCCATCCCCACCGGAATGGTCTGTTCAAAAATGATATTTTGTATGTTCTTGTACACCATCAAGTACACCAGTGCAAGTATTCAGTTTAATAATCACAGAAATAATGTTGCCACAATCCCTGACATAGGTAACAAGCCACGTTGCATTTATCAATATTGACATTTTTTGTAGCTGCAGGCACCAAAAAAGGGGAAGGGGGTATGCCCTTGTAAATTTAGGTGAATAAGACATGAATCGCTAGTGTTTTTTATTTCATTAACCTTGTCAAGGATGGTAGCAGGTAGCAGTGCAGTAAATATGCCACACACAAAGACTCTGGGAAAGTAAATGCTACTTGTTGTCAAGATATTACGTGTAGATTTGCAAGCACTGCAATTTTTCTTCAAAGTGCAACATTCTCTCCGAGTCATATACAGTTTATGCACTTGTCAGTTGTAGGACTCACCCCTACTACCCCCAGCAATGTCAGTCAAGGTGAGTCATTGACATATGAAATAGTGACTCACATGTGCGTCATTGTACTTAATTGTCAGTCACCACCAGAGTGGCTCTGGGGTGGGTCAATTTAATTCACACCCATTGACTTTGTACAGAGGTGATTGATTTGGGGAAAGTTGTTTCACAAAAAATTGTCAGTCACTGAAGTGATGGGGGTGTGTCAATGTACATGTTTTGTCCACCACTTTAGTGCAGTGACTCACCTTGTGTAGGGGTGAGTCACACAATTGATAAATGTATTATTTATCAGTAAATCTAGAATCTGAAACTAAATGAGCCATCTCTAAAGTTTAAAGACTTGATACTTATATTAAAAACTCTTTGCATTTTTCAACTCTAGATGAATATAGACATTTTAACTCAAAACATTTAGTTGTGTTATGTTTAATTTGTAAGTATTTCTTTCTTTTTCATAAGTGGAAGGGGGTAGCGTACTAATATAATGGTCAATGTAGTGTTTGTAAGTCAATGAAGTGTAATAGTGTATGTAGCTTTTTGTCTTTGCTGTTATGTGTCATAAGGAATGTGATATATTGCCACACAAACAGGGAGGCCATGAAACCCATTATGATCTGAGGGTCGCATTAAAATGTGTCCTAAACACCTGATCATTAACGGAAAACTGGTCAGGTGATCATATTACGTACCCCCGCTTCTGATCTGCATTACTTGCTCACCTCCTTATTGGCTCCCCAACCCCTCTGCAACAATTGCCATTGCACCCTCACAATCCATCACGTTCTCCTTGCTTGCCCCTGTACAACAATCCCAGAGCTTCCCTCGCTCCCCACAACTCAATTGCCAAGTTCTTCCAGAAAAACCATCCGGATTAAATGATCTCCTTCCTTCATCATGCTTCCCTCTACAAGCCATATTTAGTCTTCCTCTTCCACCCCACCACCCCCACCCCTTCTCTCTATTTTTTTCACCCATGCACCTCTCTTGATCCCAGCTTTCTGACTTTTAGTTTTTGTTTTTCTTTCATTCTCTCCCTGTTTTCTTTTCTTCCCACCTCTAGAATGATCTAACCTCTCAGGCACAATTTGACCCTCGTTGTCATGGTACCGTTAAGCCCTCATCAAACAAACTTGCTCACTTACGCATTGAATTATAGGATACAGTTTCCAAGCGCCGCGACGTAATTCTCACAAAAGTGATTAAATTAACATAATGATTGTTAGGCCTGCAATCGTGTCTGGAAATTATCCTGCTATACCTTGGAAGTCGATAATACTTTTGTGGGGTTTTTCTAATTAGTGGAGGTGAGATGTTGCATGCATCATTAGACAGGTATACCCCCAGTTTGGACAACTTTTCAATGTGGCGGCTAGATCATCATGCTAACCCTAAGCCTAACCTGTTAGGAGTGTGTGGATGGTTCTTCTTCAAAACTGTCGGTACCACCCTGTATGTTGGGCAATATATTATTTTTAGTGTCATAGGCAATATAGAAATATAAATGCTGTATTTTTTCCTTACAGGCTGGTTATCTTGTTAAATGTGGATAAGACATCCATTATGTTTTTTCATTGGACGAAAAAATTAACAAATACAGGCATGCCCTGTAACCATGCGTGTAGCTGGTACTTTCCATGAAAGCGGGTCGTTTCCACAGTAAAAATTTCCAAATTTCCCATGAATTATAGGGAGGTATATGAGATTACGTACCTTGGTGGTCGATGGGGAGGGGTGGAGAACATGCCCCGCCCCCTCTCTACAGGCATGGGGATTGTCGAAGATCAGCATTAATCAATAAACAGGAAATTGTTCTTCCAACCCCTCCTTAAAACATTGCCTCTGTAGATTAGTCAATTTCACTTTTAGTTAAAGGAGAGGTATCGTTTCGTAAATGAATTCAGAAGTGAATGCCGCCATGTTGGGAATGTCACTTCTGGTTTGTAATTTTCTCTATTATTCACCAGAAATCTGTGATGTTGTCGATCACACATCCGCCGGGCTGAACATAGGGGCCTACATGTGTTTTTGATAACATCACAGGTTTTTTGCAATCACTGAAGAAAATTGAAAACCGAAAGTGACGTAAGCAGCATGGCAGCGTTCACCTCTGAATGTATTTATGGGACGATACCTTTCATTTAAGGTTCAAAATTTTCCTTTTATTTGCAATAATTTTGTTTCCAATTTGTACTTTTTTGTATTTGTATTTTTTTCATGAATAGTGTAGACCTTGGGAGAATAGGGTAAATTTTGGTTATCATAATTGTTTTTTCAATTGATAATTGTGGCAATATTTTGAAGTGTTTTTATTTTTATCTCAAAAGATTATTTCTTAATTATTATAATTTTATTGTGAAACTCCATTAAAGGATGAGTTCAGTGGTCAAGCAAGTCCATCTTACATAAAAGAGAACTTCAATAGAAACACAATGGTGGAGAAAGCATTAAGAAATGTTACTCTATTCAGGAGATATTTAAGTTTAAAGTTCTGTCTGATCTATGTAGAAATGACTGGTGTATTAAGTCTACTATAAAAGCTCTTAACAATTTGTGAATGCATTTAAAAAAGATTTTGTTTTTTTTTTTGTATATTTTTTTTTTTTACGATTTGAATTATTTTTCCTGAAACTTCCTTCAGGTGGTAAATTATAATTATTCTTACACGATTCTGTATGACTACTTTCCTGACATATCCCATGACATAAGCCAAAAAATTGCAGGACAAAATATGATTTGAGGAATCTGAGGCTATGAGATCACAACTAGTCTGATTTCAGTCGTTTCTACACAAATTATACCAAATTTTTCGAATGCTTTCTTCACCATTTAAAAAATGTATATTTATTTATTTTATTTTTTAAGTCTTTTTTCATATAAGATAAATATACTTGACCACTGAACTTATCCTTTAATTATTATGATTTTACTGTGAAACTTAAAGTCCATTAACTGTAACAACAACTCATTATTCAGTGACATCCACCAAGGTGTGGAGAAGGGGAGGGGGCACAAGTTATGAGAATAAATGTGGGGAACATAGACACATCTGTACCTGAGTAATGAAAAAACAAACTTGAAGGAACACTGAGAACAGTTAGATTTTTTTGGGGGGGGGGGGGATTGGGTGAAGTGGAAGTGCGGTGAGGGTAAGCCACTTCATGCCATTTAAGTAAATTTAAATGATTTTTTTTTGGGGGAGAGGCAATGCTTCTTCTAAAGTACTTAAAAGTTATCTAAAAAAGTTAGCATTTCTTTTGGAAAATGGATTTTGTACCCCATGATGCTTCCTTAGCCAGGCCAGTAGTAACTGGTATAATTGTCAGTCAATGAATTTAAAGCCAGATGCACTGTTTTTAGGCAATCTTATCATTTTGTTAAAAACTTGGATTGGATTAAACAAGTTAAAAACATTTGTAATTGTGTTAGGTTCTTTTCGTTGTTTCATTTTGTCATTTCGACCAACGTCCTCCTGAAATCGCAACCGCAAGGAGGATGCTATTATTACCCGCATCTGCCTCGGCCACACCTTTCTCACACACTCTCACCTACTTTCTGGCTCCCCTGCTCTACATGCAACACTGATCTGTCAATTAAGCATATCCTCTTAACCTGTCCCATATGGCAGATCACACCTCTCCATCTCCATTTCTTCTTAAGAACAATCCTACAACTTCATCACCTTTCTTTGCAACAGCAATTTATTACACCTGATCTTAACCTCCCTTTCCTTCCCTTCTCCGCCTTACCTTTATCATCTTCCTTTCATTACCTTAACTTCTTTCCCTTATTCACTTTCTCTCCCTCCTTCCCTCGTCTTCTTTCCCCTCTGTCCTAACTCGAGCACCATAGTGTTTAACACCCTCTTGGCTAATTTGACTCTGACTGTCGCGGTGCTGTTAAACATCTACAAACCCAACCCATCATTTGATCTAATATCATCTAATATCTAATATCAGTAAGTAAGCTCTACATAACTATTTTCTTCGACACCTCCCCCCCCCCCTTCCTCTCACCAACTCGCTTGCCCCCAGGGATTTCGAGGTCGGACATCCAGGATTGTTGTGGTGCACGGCGACTAAACAATGCATTTTTGACGATCTCAAACTTCAGTCAAACTGTCAAAGGGAAAACAAACCAGTCTGTTATTATTGCAGTCAATGAGAAAAAACCTATTTGTGTCATTTTTCAACAAATACTGGACAGAATTGATTTTATTTCAAATATGTGTATTACATAATAGTTTTCAACATGTATGAGTACCATTCATTTCCGCTGACTGGCTGAGGCGACACAAAGTATTCATACAAATATATTTCATCGACTGTAATGATAAAGTTTACCCGTCAACTTGGCAAAACCGTACTGAGCTCGTACACAGTTACGTAGAATCCAAACATGAGAATATGATTTTCCTGCATAAAGTAGTGAGAAAAGTAACAAAATCAAGCTAAGACACATGCAGTAATATTCTTTATGAATAATTCTACGTTAAAAAAAAAAATGCTGATGAATGGGTAGAAATTCTTCCATCCCAGGAGAAAATTCCAGATGGGATTTTCCCAACTGGGAATTATTCCGACTGAAATGTGGAAAATCTTACCTTGGATGAAGTGTTCCAAGTTGGGAATATGTTCAATCCCAGTTGGGACCAATTCATCCCAGTTAAGAATTTGCATTTGAAGAAAGCGCCCCTTTGAAACACGACGAGATGAAACTGCCACTGTCATGTTCATCCCGTTTCAAGGACATTCTCTCAACGAGTTGACCATGTATTACGCAATCATTTGACCACAAATTTGGTAATAATACGAAGTGTAGTAACGTGGAAATGAAATAGGAAACTCGAAACTATTCAGTGACCGCATATCAATGTTACGTAATCGTTCATGCGGTTCCTAGAATGCCACAGGCACAGAAAACCAGGATGGAGTAGTGTTCAAGTGGTGGGTTCTGTAATGGTTCAATCCAAGTTGGGACCAGTTCATCCCAGTTGAGAATTTGTTTAATCCCAGTTGGAATTATTCCATCTCAAGTTGGGACTAGTTTATCCCCGCCCGTTGGGAATATTTCCAAGTTGGGACCAGTTCATCCCAGATTGGAATCTCAAGTGGGATTGGCTTCCGCTCCCCATGCATATTCCCACCTATGTTTGCATTCACATGGAGGCTATCATCACACTATATATTGGAACTTGAGTGGGACTTAATCAACTTATTTATGCGGTGGCACATGTTATGATCTAAAACAATAGCAATTTTCTCCCTTTGTAATTTATTTCAGGGGAATCTTATTAAAAGAGGGTGAATCCAAGATCCATAAGAAAAATGTGACTTCGCTATTTGATATAATGCTCCTTTTAACTTCTTGTAACCGGAACAGTTGGGATTCCCAACTGGTTCCTAAGACGAAGGGGGAGGGGGGAGGGGGGACTTTCATATGTATATGTGATGGCTAAGCAGGTGCCATTTTTTTCTTCGTAGTGCAGGTGTCTTTTTTTACTATTAAAAATATTATTATCAAAAGAAAATTATAGTAAAATAAATTGTCTTTTTTTCCATCATTTTCGTAATGTAGGTCCCACAAAATGAGGTTCAACTGTATTAATTTTGTACTGCTGATCCATTTTTACAATATTTTTGTTGAATACTCATACTGTAGGCATTAAAATTTACTTCTTTCATTCTGCGCGTATCAAATTTGTTTAATTTCATATTGTATAGTTACCAAAAAAATCTGTCATACTGCGGGTATGTCCTTGGTTTTTCGGTTGGTGGGCTGCAACCCCCTACCACTTTCGGTATAAGTTCCCCATCCCCCTTCCTGGGTGTGGTCCCAACTTCAATTAAATATTCCCAACTGGTCCCCAACTTGGATTGAAGAAATTCCCAACCGGGATGAACTGATATCCCAACTGGAATTGAACATATTCCCAACTTGGAACAGTTCCATCCAGTTGGAATTTATTGAAATTCCGGTCTAAAAAATTCCAATTGTAATTTTCACCTGGGAATGTATATCTCGAGATTCGTAGGGTGAAATTTTGCATTTTAAGTGTGGTTTTGACACCGCCACTTTTAACTCAATTCACCCCATTTTGAACTCAATCCCACTTTTGACCCCCTTTGACACCCTCCTCCCCGTTTAATCAGCGTTATGATTTTTTGGCCCTCCAACCCGACTTTCTCGAAATCAGCGGCAATCCACACTATTCAACCCGAGAGACTCTTCACAATTCATTGACTAGCATCCAGGTATTGTTACACCATACACAACACAGAGGTAATGTATACCTTCTTAACTGACATCTTCATGGTCTATTCAGTTTACTTGTTAGCAACCAGCTACTGTTACACTGTACACCATAGGTCACTCATCTTGGGCGCAAGACACATAACTGCTGTTCAAGACACATAACTGCTGATCAGTGATGCGAATAAGTCCTTGGCGGAGCCTAAATAAAAATATACATTATATGCTTGTGAGAACTTTGTGCAAAACCCATGAATGATTGATGGACCATTCCTCGTAAGAAAGGTTATTTCATCATGGTTAAGCAAAATCCCGTCCATGACAAAACCGAGCGATGACAAATTCTAGAGGAAAAGTTGTATATTCAACCAAAGAGCTTCTACACAGCTCTTTGATTCAACTGAATAATTCAAGTACCATATGCAGGTCCTTGCAGGATATGGTGATACATCTTCAACTTCAAAATCACGGAAGTCGAGGAAATGAAACAGAAACTATTAATCTAAATTGATACAAAAATAGGAAGATAGAAAAGGAAGTTCTTCAAAAGTTGAAAGAAAAACCATAGATACTATGGAAAAACACAACATTCGTCTGACCATGCAGGTACCATACTTTAGATTTCTGACTTGGTAATCCTTTTTCTGTTTTTTTTTTCAAAGGAATCAAGTATCATGTATTAGGAAAAAGCGCAATCAATACCCTTAACACTTCCGGCCACAATCACTATGATAACACTGTAGGAGCATGGAGTTGTAAAACTCCGTGATAGGAGTCCTTGATATTAGCCTGCATGTAGGATTCTTAGGAAAACAGTCAATTTGTGTTTCCTTCTTGAAAACCTAATAGGGAAAAATCCCGGGGAGGTAGGGAGGGGGTGGGGGGGGAGGGGGGGAGGACTTCCATATGTGAGGTATATATACCAGGGTAGGAGGTATATATACCAGAGTAGTTGCCTTTTTTTCAGAATTTTTGTAGTGTAGGTTTTAAAAATTCCAATCTCATACTGTTGGTCTTAAAAGAAATGCATATTTTCATACCTCAGGTATCAAAAATCATTTATTTTCATACTGTAGGTATCAAAATCATAAACTGTCATACTGCAGTTACCAAAAAAAAATCTCTGCTGCAGTCCAATTTTGAAATTCTGGGCAGCACATACCTGCCACTTTAGTATGGAAAAAATTGGGGGTGGGGTGAAGGGAGGGGGGGGGGGGGAGCGGGGATTTGAAGGTACTTTGAAAGCCATATGTTAGTCACAAGTTGGAATATCAAATTCATTGATATGAATAATGAAGTAATAAATAAATGACAATCAGTATATTTTTTCAGATTTGTTGATAACAACATTTAAACAGCTGGAATTAATTTGTTCGCTCATTTTGTTGTAAAACCTTGTGTTTTTGAGCAGTTTATTATCAATCTTTGAAGTCAGGTAGTCGCTAGGGTCTTCTGATTGGGGTTTAGAGATCGGTTTCCAAGTTAGTGAATTCGTAAAGGGCGCGTGGAGAGGGGGTTGGATGTCCAACTGTGATGTTAATTTTCCAACAGGCTTCCAAATTGGGAGGTCGGGGACGAGGTCTTTGGAGAAATACAGCTGCAAATTCTGACCGAAAGTTTTTTTATCTTTATCGTACCTCAAATCACCCACACCGACCGCCAAGAAACTTAAAAATGTCATATACCTCCCTATAATTCATGTAAAATTAGGAAATGTTACCTAGGAACACACTCACCCCGCTTCTATAGGTGTAGGATTCAGGGGGGAGGGGGCACTGAGAGCACGTGCCCCCCACTTTTCCGAAAAATGATCAAAAAAGCCCCTTTTGAAAATGAAAAGTGCCCCCTTAATTACTGTCCTAATAGTAGGAACTTCAGAATAGGATAGGGGACATATGACTTGAAATCTTCCCCCTAAAAGTCTATGCCCCCGATCTTCGAATGCTTCCTACACTCATGCCCGCTTTCCTCCTCTCCCCGCCCACCCTCGCCCCTCTCCCCCACCTGGCCATGTAAAATCCTGACTACAAGCCTGAAGCCTTTGTGCTCTAAACAAGCTTGAATAAACTAGCTTTTAGCAAGTGACATCTCACTTAGTATGCCAACATCACAATATGGGCATGATTTGCTCTCAGAAAATAGGAGGGGGAGGAGTAACAATATAAAATGTATCTACCGAAAGTGAATTACACCAAGATACAAATGTCCACCATACAAAAGATATAAATATTGAGAAGAAAAAAAAGTGTGTGGCAATTAGGTGGCCCGGAAATGACAACTCCCTGAGCTGCTGAGTATACTGTTTATGGCCAACTTGTAATAATGAGTTTTGCAATCATATATCATGGTTTAGAGGATGCAGGGCCAGCAAATTGACCTGAAAGGCCAAGCTTTGTTGTGACGTAAGAGCAACTTCAGTTTTTCACTAATACGGTATGTGCATTTATTCTATAAGATTTTCAAAGGAAGAAAGTGTGAAACAGTGACGTGGCCTGGGATACGGCCCTAAGGGTTGGCTGGACAATGTTATTAATAGGGGTATGTTCCCCCTAGTATAACCATCATATAAATATTTTTTGTTTATATAAGCAACAAATTTTATTTCCCCTACATTTGTGGCAAAAAAAAATGACACTTAAAGATTTTTTTTTTTCTCCAAGTACTTGCCGTTTTCTAAATTATTTTAAACATTTCTGTTTAACCATCGAAATTGGGTATACGTCTTACTTTGTCTAAATTGCTGATCTGCTCGTGTAATTATAAATGAGTCAAATGGCAGAGTAATTGATTTAGTGTTAAAGAGGCGATATAGTCATATGTGCACAACATTTAGAAATCCTTTCAAATTTGTTGACTGGTTGAAATTTTGCTACGCGATTCGTTGTTTCGTATTGCAAGGTATAACATTATTTGAAACATTCTCAAGGTCATCACTTGAGTTGACACACACGGTTGCGGCGATCGCAACCAATTTTTTTCTTCAAATCATGTTGTGAGTTCGAGCCCGGTAGAATCATTTATTTTGACTTTTGCTTTCATCTTCTTTTCTTTTTTTCTCGGTAATTTTCATTTGGTGACTATCATTGTAGTATTATAATACTAAAATTCCACTTTCGCTTTCTGATTAAATCGCATCAAAAAAAAAACAAATGAGTTTCTCGTCACAGTAACGTAATGCGCAGTGTATGTAATTCTGCACACAACGTACATGCTCAGTGTCTGACTGTACTGTGTGGTACCAAGGAGCTTCTACATGGTGGTACAAGCAGACAGAGTATCAAATCTTGCCTCCACAACCGGAAGTGACGTCAAAATATAGTATCCCCATTTTTACCGTATTTTACTGAGACGAGCCTCCCTCTTTAAATGAGCTAACGGTCAAAGAGTTGGAGCGTATTCAAGTTAAGTATTACTATCTTTAACGAATATCACTGTGATGCGACTTGTATTGCTTATCAAATCCACATAAATTAGCAAAAAAAAAAAAAAAAAAAAACCCTTAACGCCCTTAATTTTCGGCCGCCAGTGTAACCTCCTTGAAATAAATTCATCTTGTTATGTAATCATGATAGATCTGCAACTACGAACGATTATCACACTTGTGTATACATGAATAGTCTTTGGCTTCATACTCCACAATACTACTATGTATTTCATTTTTTCATGAACTAGAAAACTCAAGATAGATTATAAAAAAAAACGTCGCATTCATCTTGAAATCTCGAAGCCTCTTCATACGTATATCATTTTATGTCTTCGAGTTCAAGTTATGAAATCCACAATTTTTGAGTGAGGTGCCTTGATTACTCAACAAAATAATGTTCCTGGATCGAGGACAAAATAAACTCACCCCAGGATTCCTATTTACGGGAAGTAAATCGCACATTGAGCGTACAAAATTTAAAGGTTGAAAGTTAACAGACCTATGTAGTAACAACCGTATTTCAAACCTTATGAAAATCCTGTAATTGCCCCCTGGATACTTTTGTACGGGATGAAAATCCTACTTCGAGCGTACAGAATAAAGGACTAGAAAGTAAATAGACCTACGTTACATCCACACTTAACTATCCCGCATTTAAACGGTTATGTCAACCCTTCTTCATGAAATTCGTTTTGGTTTTGAATCGCTTTTTTGATCACATCCGTTTTTGGTTTTGAATCGAATGTTGTCGATGACGTCATGTTTTGGTTTTGAATGCCTCGGTTGTTCTGTGTTGTCTTCGTTTAATAGGTTTCAATTTTCAAAATGTTGGTTGTATTGGTTTATCGGGGTTGAATCTGTTTGTTTCACGATGTTGGATTTTCTCGCCATTTGTTCATGTTAATTATCAATAATTAGTATTTTGTTTTTAAATTTGTTTTCAATCAATGATTTTGATATATATTTAACTCTTGTGAAAGTTTACATTTTTTATTTGTTGGAATTTGAAAAGTTCGAAGTTGATCAATTGTCTCAATTTTTCCCAATCACATTTTCCAACTCATCAGTTAATATTTCTCATATTGTTGGAGTTTTCATGTTTGATTTTGTTCGAACTCGACTTGTAAATTGTTCGTTTTCGAGCCTTAATTCGGTTAATCTTTGCTTTGTTTCATTTTATGTTTGCGTTTTTTTTAATTTAAAAGTTGAACCTGTTGTTGAATTAATTTTGGCGGCGATGGTCGCCCATAGACCTGTGCCACCAAACATGTGCATTTTAGTGAAAGAGTGCCATGGCTGCATGGCAATGCCATGCTACTGTGGTGGTGGGCGATATGGCCCTGGAATCACCACTAATTTATCTAATAAGTTTGGCAGCCTTATTATAATTTGTTCATACCAAGGAGCTTGCTCCTTGTTCATACCCAAACAGAAAGGTGGAGGGGTGCATTATCCCATCTGAATCTAATTTCTTTAAAACCATATACAGTGACTTGTGGCTGCGGCAAATGTTTTCTTGCAGTAACACCTCCCAAAATAATATTGGGGATGGTATGGGGGCATAGGGGCAGGGGATGGGGCCCAATGGGGGTGTTGTGACCCGAGGTAGCTAAATGAAATGGTAGTACACATCATTTTGTGTCAATATTACGTATCACGTATCACAACACTTGAACTGAGAGTTTGGGCTCCTAAAATTAAGGGCTTTTTTTTATTTTGCTCCTGGAATTACTAATTAATCAGTCTTGCCTTTTTCTGTCACCAAGATGTTGATACCGGGGGAAGGAAAGGGAATGATTTCACTCATCATGAGGAGAAAGAAGGGAAGGGGGAGGGAGGAGCGTATACATTAATTTATGTCGCCCATACAAAAATTGGGCACCCAATTCAAGCGTAAATTCTTCACTTTCCAACTTAAATCTTCCTCAGCTTTGGAAACTTTCCCTTTCCTGAAGCTGTCCACACTAAGTAGCTTCAAGTGGAGTAAATATATTTGAGATTCCACAATACCCTGCACGGTTACGTAATAAAGAAGAGGGGGAGGATACATTACATAAACGAAATGAGGGGGAAAGGGTAGAACTTGTATCTTAGTGTGATTTTATACCTCCCCACAGACACTCACACAAATACTTTGGGTAGGCAAACTCTATTTTGTATTTTGGCCTTCTTCCCACCCTTTCAGTGAGAAAATCACGTAGACGGGGAGTAAAAAAATGTACCCGAAAAAGAAAAAGAAAAAAAGAAAAAGCAAGCGTTTTTTTTCTTCTCCAATTTATTATTAAAACCCTACTAAACCGTATATATCAGATCATAAGAACAATTATTTACATGTACTTAAAAAAAAAAAAAAAAAGGCTTGAAACGTGCATTAATTGTTCCCATGAAATTGTCTGAAAAGTTGATTTTCACTTTATATTGTTGCACAGTAGGCAGGGATATCGGAAGGAACATTAGCAGGGATATCGGAAGGAACACGGAAGAACAGTAGCAGGAATATCGGAAGAAACACGGAAAGGGGAGAAAAAAATCAAGTGTGGGCCACTATTTGACAGTAATTGAGGGGCACTTTTTATTTTCAAAAAGGGACACTTTTTTCAATTTTTGAAAAAGTGGGAGGAACCTATAATTTCATATAACTTTTAAAAGGGCACCTCCTGCTTTGGTCTGCCCTTAACTTTCAAATAGGGCACCTCCTGCCCCCCCACACTTTAAAAAGGGCACCTCCTCCTGCCCCTAACTTTAGGGCAAGAGTGGTTCCAACATCGCTGCTTGTAGGTAGCACAACACTACTTTAAACTCATTTTTATGGTAAAAAAATAAATAAAAATCTTCAGCCTCTTATTGGACCAAAAAGATCAATAAGTTGATATGTGATGACGCATCATCAGTTGAAATGCGGTGACTCATCATTTATATAGTAAAAACAAATTCAGTCTCTTATTGGATGAAAAAGAGAAATCAGTGTGAATGTGATGACACATTATGCTGGAGTCTCCTAAATATTCAAATACAATTTTCTTATACATGTTGATAACGAGTTAATTTTATCAGTTCGGGAGATCTCCAAAAAGTAGGAGATGAATTAGTTGGAGATAAAAAAACCTAGGACATGTCCCCCCCACCTTTTTGCAGAATTGAAAAATAATGTACAAAGTATCAGAAAATGGTTAACTTACATGTAGTACAATTGGTATCTGAGCATTAAGACCCTATTTAACACAGAAATGTGAACGCTTCAAAACGATTAAATAAGTACAGTAGTACCTCAATAGTTATCCAGGCCTCAGCCGTGATTTAACACAAAAATGTGAAGGCATCTTAAAGTTTATTTAACTTACTTCAACTGTTATCTGGGCATCAACCATGATTTAACACAAAAATGTGAAGGCATCTTAAAGGTTAATTAACTTACTTCAACTTAACTTACTTCAACTGTTATCTGGGCATCAGCCATGATTATACACAAAAATGTGAAGGCATTATAACTAATGGTTAACTTATTTCAGAAATGCAATAGTAACACATTAAATAATGAAGTCCAACATAAATTATCTTTATACTGACTTTAGTACCTCTTTGTAGGTTGGTTTCTGTTGAGAAGTATGCACATGTATGAATTGCTAGGAAAGTGATTAATTGCCCACCATACAGGGAGGTGTTGAAGCAGAACCGTCCTCATCCTAACAGGTTAGCATTAGGGTTAGGCTTCAAAACCTCCCTGTATGTTGGGCAATAAAAAAACCTTCCGAAATTAATAAACTAGCATGATACAATTTTTAGAAAAAGTGTACAAATTCTTGAAAATATTGAAAGACCATTTTTCCTGACTGGAGTTATTCTAGAAGGTTAATGTCTTCCCATGAAATAATACTGTACATGAGTAACTTATTCAGTAATGAAGGCATGGTGGGGGATGGGGGGAGGGGGAAGGTGGTGCTGTGGGAGGGGGAGGAAATGTTATTCCGAAATCAACTTCTGCCCTACAGTATATCATAATTGGTAAGTAGCCTTTGTGCATCTAAGTGAAGATATTTTGCTCACCAGAATTTCAACGTTTGATTAATTTTTTCATCTATAAAATTGAAACCATTCTTTCCTTCTATCAAATAATTGAACAGTATATATATATATAAAAAAAAAAAAGATATGAATAATAGAAGCCTTTATATACAAAACTATCTTAAATTCTCTTTGCCTAAAAATCTCTTGGTTCAGTAATTCCATAATAATCTGAAGAGCAAAATTATGATTTTAATGAGCCATGGGCTTTTGTCCTCTAGCTTCCGAGTTGCCACTGTACATTCCTGTTATTATGGGTACCAGAATCTGAATTAATACACAATTTTATTTTCCCATTATTCTTGGTTTCTTTGGCGTAAGCAGATGACTAGATCTCCAGTCCATTACAGGTTAACTGCCCAGCAATGCTGGTATTCATTTTACAGTTTATTGAACCACAGTGAATGGGATCAAGCGTCTTGCTCAAGGACAAAGCACAGCGCCCAGGCTGAGATTCCATCCTAGTACCTTTTAAGTACGAGACCGACATGCTAACCAGTAGGCTACTGCACTCTCTAGAGTAATAGACTACCTATGATCAGAGGTTGCGTTAGAATTTGTTATCTGGCATATTTGGTTACGACGAGCCCTTAAATTTCGGCGTATTTTGTTAATTTGCCGTCGTATGTACAGGGCACTGCGTAATGTACAGGGCACTGCGTAATGTACAGGGCACTGCATAATGTACAGGGCACTGCGTAATGTACAGGGCACTACGTAATGTACAGGGCACTGCACGCTAGTGAAGCTTGCATGTACTGTTAACACACACACACTACTTGTGTACAGGCCTGCCTTGCTAAAGTGAATGAAAGTAGAATCCTAGCTAATGATATCATTGACAATTGACAACCTGCATTCAAAACAACATCAAAACTTTCACGTAAAGTGTAAATACTGACTATATATACTAGCCTATGTGTTTATGTACAATACGGTACTTGTACGGACATGTTGAATCATTTGGCCGTTAGTCTTGTAGTTGTGTCATTTTCTTTTATTTCGGAGTAATTCAAAATCATTTTTATGTGAAATAAAACTTTCAATCGCATCAGAATATAAACTTTTGGTACACAACAGTAGTGACAGCCTGTTAAAGGTTTTGTCCCGATAAAACCTCAATTGGTAAGCTTCAACCACTCTTCAACCTCAATTGGTAAGCGTCAACCACTCTTCAACCTTAATTGGTAAGCTTTAACCACTCTTCAACCTCAATTGGTAAGCTTTAACCACTCTTCAACCTTAATTGGTAAGCTTTAAGCACTCTTCAACCTTAATTGGTAAGCTTTAACCACTCTTCAACCTCAATTGGTAAGCTTTAACCACTCTTCAACCTTAATTGGTAAGCTTTAACCACTCTTCAACCTTAATTGGTAAGCTTCAACCACTCTTCAACCTTAATTGGTAAGCTTTAACCACTCTTCAACCTTAATTGGTAAGCTTTAACCACTCTTCAACCTTAATTGGTAAGCTTCAACCTTAATTGGTAAGCTTTAACCACTCTTTAACCTTAATTGGTAAGCTTTAACCACTCTTCAACCTTAATTGGTAAGCTTCAACCATTCTTCCGCAAAGTTCTTTTTTGTTTGGTTGATTTCACAGTCGATTAAAAATAAATTGAAGTGTTTTCAACACTTCAAAGTTTTGAAGCTTTCTTCAAGCTTTTGATGGCAACTTAACACCAATTCTCTAGGTCGAACATCCGGGAATGTTGCAGTGCACGGCGACGTAACAATGCTTTTTTCGTGATCTCAAACTTCAGTCAAAGGGGGAAAACAAACAGTCATTTATCATTGCAGTCAATGGGAGAAAACCTATTTTTTGTCATTTTTTAACAAATACTGGACAGAATTTATTTTTCTTCAAATATATTGTGTATTATATAATAGTTTACAACATATGAGTACCATTCATTTTCCCTGACTCGCTGAGACAACACAAGTATTTATAAAAAATACCCTATTGACTGCAATGATAAAATTTCCCCTCCAAGTTAGCAAAATCGTACTGAGCTTGTACACGGTTACGTCGACTCCAACCTCGAGAATGCTCAAAGAAAGTGTAGAAAAAGAGTGGTGATTCTGGGGGAAAAGTCTCCTCCATAACTTTATTGGGGAGTTGAATATGCTTATGTCCCCCTTCCCCTCAATTAAAAAAATAAAATAAAGTCTTATAATATAGGCCTAAAGCCTATATGGCTCACTTATAAATTTGTAGGTTTAATGTAAGCAAATTTAAAATAAAATGTATGTGGCTTACTGGACTAGGCAATGAATAAAATTACTGGACAACTGTAGGTAGTGAATAAAATCTTAGAACAATTTGAGAAAAATTGGTATTCAAGCAAGAACAAAGCAAAATATATTTTTGGATTCATTTATCTTCAGTTAAGAATATCTTCATAAAGGATCTTTCATTTTCTGTAATCAGATTTTCAATTGCTAAGGTGAATCCATCGGATACATTAGGCTCATAAGGCCTGTGCTTATCCCCAGTTTCCATGGCTCAAGCGAATGAGACTCCCCCTGGATGGGATGCCAGTCCTTCACAAATTAAGACTCCAGCAGCGCTGGACCTTTACAGATTAAGACTCCAGCAGTGCTGGACCTTCACAGATTAAGACTCCAGCAGTGCTGGACCTTCACAGATTAAGACTCCAGCAGTGCTGGACCTTCACAGATTAACACTCCAGCAGTGCTGGACCTTCACAGATTAACACTCCAGCAGTGCTGGTACTCATTTTACAGCTGAGTGAAATGAAGCAAGTAGTCCGTGTCTTCGATTTTTAATTAAGAAAGTAAAATACAAAACATTCGCACCTACAAAATATAAACTTAGTGGAAGAATATAACTGGAAACAAAGATATTTTATTTTGGATGATAAATTTGCAAGGTGGCAAGTTTCACTTCAAATCTTTTAAAAGCCTCTTTCTTTATTAAAGGAAAACTGTTGTTGAATCCTATAGAATAATTCATTTCTCAGCCATAGGTGAGATACGAGAGGATGGGGGGAGGAGGGGGGGGGAGAGGGGGGGAGGGGGGTAGGGAAGAGGGAACTTGACCCCCACTTTTTTCCTAATTTGTATCTTTTGTATGCTGTTTTTTTCACTCCATCTTAGCATAATTTTGTTATTTTCCCCCCTCCCTACACTTTTGACTGCCCCCTCCCCACTCTTCCGTAGGCAAATCCCGCCCATGTTCACAGCCAATGGTGTCATTACCTTTGCACATTCAGGGTTAAAAGGTTTACCAAGCAAGAAATTTCCCACATTAAATTTATTTTACCTTCAAATATTTAAGAATGCAAAAAGTCTTAAATCAAAAACAATATAATAATTACAAAGGAGCATCGCACAGAGGATATACTTTTTACAAATCCAATGTTGATTAAAATCTCTAACACTAACATGTATGTCACTTGATTAAAATACAAATACATATATACAGACACAGACCATTTGTACACTTTTTTCACTCACTAGGGACCAATCACTATGTTTAAGATGTGCAAATCGGTCACCATGCACTATTCATCAACAGCATAAATTACTTCTTCAACCATTTCACTCCTTGAGAGCAAACTAGTCGCAAAAAATGCAAATGAGTGCCGGTAGCGGCACCAGGATTTTGGTCGGAGGGGAGGGGGGGGAGGGGGGAGGGGAAAGCAAAGAGAGCAAGAGGGGGGACACTGTGTCTCATGGGGACAAAATCATATCAATCGGAATGAATATGTAATTTCATAAAAAAAATCTGGGAGGGGGGAAAGTGTGACAGCAAGTAATCCCTCCCCAGCGCTGCCACCGATGAGTGCTCTATGAATATTCATAAACTTTATTCCTGGAACACAGTTCATATTTTGCTTATCTGTAGAGCACTTCCAAAGCAAAACCTTGCTTGAAAGTGTTAAAGACATACAAAATCTGCACATGGCTGCACATCAATATTCATGAGCTTTATTGCTTGGATTCAAACAACGAGCTGCAGTTTTATACAATTTGACTTTAGATATAAAATTTGACTGAGATACAAATTTGACTAAGATAGAAAATAAAGACAGATATAATTTAAAACAT
The DNA here is from genome assembly GCA_020152595.1 of Chiridota heheva. Classification (NCBI taxonomy): domain Eukaryota; kingdom Metazoa; phylum Echinodermata; class Holothuroidea; order Apodida; family Chiridotidae; genus Chiridota; species Chiridota heheva. The sequence continues at coordinate 425,996 of JAIGNY010004502.1, forward strand.
GCACAAAACTGAAAATACATATACCCACACGGGTCATATACAAACAAGTAATTTTCTTTGATGAGATCAAATGACCCCAAAAAAATTATTATAAAGAAATTGATGAAAACCGTAATTGATTTGACGTGATGTGATTTATTTGACGTGACGTCATTTCTGTGACTTGAGGAGATGCTTGGTGAAGATGTCCATCCCTGTGCTTTAATAGCCGTAGTTATAGGTGCTCGAAGCTAGAGAACCAAGAATCACAACGTACAGTATGACGTAGAAGAAAAAAAACGATCCGAAGAGAATAAGTCCCGTCACCAGTCCGGCGCACGACCAATTCTTTGCCGACCTTGACGAATCTTCAGCTCCGGCATAATCTCCGTTTAAAAAGCGATTACGCACCTGATAAAAAAAGAAATATTACAAAAAAATGTTTATTTTTATTTTTTACAAGATTAAAAAATGATATTGACTACCAAAAAATAAAATATAACAAGATTACAACACTTCTGACCATCCAAACCATCCTTTTTTGTAATTTTCACCCCATACCCAACAACTTGGATAATGACAGCCATTGTAGTACTGCTGTCCTGGGTTCCAGAAGAAAGACGTAAAGCTGGACGTCCAAAGACTACCTGGCGTCCAACAGCTAAAAAAGAGGAAGTGGAGATCGTGAAACCAAGCCAAAGCTGTAGCCTCGAACAGGTCAGACTGGAACCAAGCCAAAGCTGTAGTCTCAATCAGGTCAGACTGGAACCAAGCCAAAGCTGTAGCCTCCAACAGGTCAGACTGGAACCAAGCCAAAGCTGTAGCCTCGAACAGGTCAGACTGAAACCAAGCCAAAGCTGTAGCCTCAAACAGGTCAGACTGGAACCAAGCCAAAGCTGTAGTCTCAAACAGGTCAGACTGGAACCAAGCCAAAGCTGTAGACTCAAACAAGTCAGACTGGAACCAAGCCAAAGCTGTAGACTCAAACAGGTCAGATTGGAAGCAAGCCAAAGCTGTAGCCTCGAACAGGTCAGACTAGAAAGAAGTCACTGCAGCCTTATGGGCCACGAGGTGCAAAGAGGATGGGTGAAGTGAGGTGATGAAACAACTTCAAATACACTCAACAAGTAACTAAACTTTACAATGGTAGACTTTCCTTTCCTTAGTCTATTCATGAAAAAGAGAGAAAAAATGTTCTCTTTAAGATTGATAAATATTTGACCATGAAATTATGCAAATAGGAAAATGAGTGGCTGTCATAAATATTCATGAATCAATTCTTTGCAGACTTTGACAACTCTCGAGTCAGCTACAGCATAATCTTTCCTAAACAGTTATAAGGGGGGAAATTCCCGCAAAGAAAAAAACTGAACAATCAAAAACTATAATAGAACTTTTTTTTTTTCTTTTTTCTAGCATCTACAGTACTTCATGTTGTAAAACTACAGCTTAGGTCATTATCATTAAGGCATGAATTAAATTTTGGAACGTGGCAACATGTTGTAAAGGTAAAAAAAAGGAAGTAAAAAACGTGTTCCAACACCCTACATTTCACTGTCAGTGAACAAAAGGAAAGAAGAAACAGGCCTAGTACAGGCCTATCAATCCAAGTGTTTGCATTGGTGTTACAAATGCCACTCAATCCGATTGTCCACAATGGTGTTAAACAAGCCTCTCAATCCGATTGTCCACATTGGTGTTACAGAGCCTCTCAGTCAGAGTGTCCGCATTGGTGTTACAAAGCCTCTCAGTCAGTGTCCGCATTGGTGTTACAAAAGCCTCTCAATCCGAGTGTCCACATTGGCGTTACAGAGCCTCTCAGTCAGAGTGTCCGCATTGGTGTTACAAAGCCTCTCAGTCCGAGTATCCGCATTGGTGTCACAAAAGCCTCTCGATCCGAGTGTCCGCATTGATGTTAAAAAAGCCTCTCAATCCGAGTGTCCACATTGGTGTTACAGAGCCTCTCAGTCAGTGTCCACATTGGTGTTACAAAAGCCTCTCAATCCGAGTGTCCACATTGGCGTTACAGAGCCTCTCAGTCAGAGTATCTGCATTGGTGTTACAAAAGCCTCTCAGTCCAAGTATCCGCATTGGTGTCACAAAAGCCTCTCGATCCGAGTGTCCGCATTGGTGTTAAAAAAGCCTCTCAATCCGAGTGTCTGCATTGGTGTTACAAAAGCCTCTCGATCCGAGTGTCCACATTGGCATTACAAAAGCCTCTCAGTCCGAGTGTCTGCATTTTTGTTACAAAGGCCTTTCAATCCGAGTGTCCACATTGGCGTTACAAAAGCCTCTCGATCCGAGTGTCCACAATGGCGTTACAAAAGCCTCTCAATCCAAGTGTTCGCATTGGTGTTACAAAAGCCTCTCCATCCGAGTGTCCACAATGGCGTTACAAAAGCATCTCAATCCAAGTGTCCACAATGGCGTTACAAAAGCATCTCTATCCGAGTGTCCGCATTGGTGTTACAAAAGCATCTCCATCCGAGTGTCCGCATTAGTGTTACAAAAGCATCTCTATCCGAGTGTCCGCATTGGTTACAAAAGCATCTCTATCCGAGTGTCCGCATTGGTGTTACAAAAGCATCTCAATCCGAGTGTCCGCATTGGTGTTACAAAAGCATCTCAGTCCGAGTGTCCACATAGTGTTACAAAAGCATCTCTATCCAAGGTCCGCATTGGTGTTACAAAAGCCTCTCGATCCGAGTGTCCACAATGGCGTTACAAAAGCATTTCAATCCGAGTGTCCACAATGGCGTTACAAAAGCATCTCTATCCGAGTGTCCGCATTGGTGTTACAAAAGCCTCTCGATCCGAGTGTCCACAATGGCGTTACAAAAGCATTTCAATCCGAGTGTCCACAATGGCGTTACAAAAGCATCTCAATCCGAGTGTCCGCATTGGTGTCTTCTACTACAGTAGATTGTATTCTTTTTATTGATCTATTTAATTTTTTTACATGAAGTGCAAATGTAAAGAATAGCCACACCGGACGATAACCAAGTATGGACCAATCAAATGGCTTATTCTTGTTCAGAGAAATAAAAACAAGTGCATAAGACCAAAAATAAAAACAAAAAATATTTTTAGCAGAAATGGAAAGCTGAAAACAAAGGATTTGTAAACATCACATAACCAAGGCAGAGCCTTAGTATGCACCAAAATAGTACGTAGGCTTAGTACATTGTATGCTATGATGATTGGAAACACACATGTACTGTATTGTAGCAAACACATGTAGTATGGTAATTTTAATAGATTGTTTTAGAACCCTAGCATTGCTGCTTCAGAAAGGCGACCACCCTTCTGTTGGCCCATCCCACCCCCTTTTTGGTCTGTCCTGCTCCTCATCAGAAAAACTATTTAAATTTTATTTTTTATTTTTAAATTTAACAAAAAATTCTTTAAAAACTTAATAATTTGAACCCTTAAATACCCAGACCAAGCATGTCACGCTCGATTGGGGACATACTTGTGTCACGCTCGATTGGGGACATACTTTTTCAAAAAGTATTGTTCTTTGTCAAATAGGCCCACAGCAGTGATCCTGGTATCACTTGAACGAGCTTGAATAGTTCTTTCAAACAATATAACTTTTTGATGGGGTTATCTTAAAGAATTATGCAAAAAAATGAATTAAGAAAAAATTGCACAAAATTCAACGAAAATATTTTTTCTTCAAAACCTTCCTTGCCATACTTCCAGACCTAGCTTTTGCTTGAAAAGCAGTGAACAACTGTCAAAGATATCAAAGTATTTAATTCCAGTCGAATTTTGACTGCCCTTACCATCAATATCTTGTTTTGGCAAAATGTGTGCTAAATTTGATGATTTTTAGCCGCTTTGAGACCAAAATGTTGAAAAAATCCTAAGTTCTGATCGCATTATACCTATCGTACACGAAATGTATCGTAAGAAGGCCCAGCCATGTACTTTCAATTGCTATCAAAAAGAGCAAGTACCCCCTCTCTATTCACATCTAGATTTAAGTAATAATAAATCTTCCCCTTTCGCAATTAGTAACTTTGGTCTAGTGGCAAGTCTCTGTACACAGCAAGCTGATGACCTGCGCTTGATCCCCGCTCCGGATACACGGCTTTTGTTTTTCCGCTAGTAATTCCGCTAGTAATTACAGCGGTGATTATTTTTTGTTAATTTTCTTTGTTTTTTTCTTCATTGTTTTTACATGTTTTGCTTTAAGAAGAAAATGAAGAATCAATGGAAAGGACATCTCACAAACAATCAAAATATGTAAAACAATCCTCATTTTCTCATTATTCACAGGAAAAAATACAAGCTAAAAAAAATTGGCCTAATTTGGCCTAAAATGTGGAAATTTGCAAATTTTGTCAATAATTTCTTTATTTTAACTTTTTTATTAAGAAGTCTATTGTCTTAACATTCATATAAACTAAACTTGTAGTGGTAGAAAATAAAAGGAAGGTTGTGAAAACTATTTCTGATAAAAAGAAAAATCTGATAATTATTTGTCACGTTTTGAGCCCCATGGGTCTTTAAGGGTTAATCTCATGAATGAAACACCTCACAGAGAACACAAGATGATGACACAGTAAGCAATAATTGTCCTGTTTAGCTCATGAATGATTCTTATCAGTCAGAATTGTTTCATTATGAGGTTGATTAGAGCTAAATCCCAGAGCTACACTGGGGGCTTATTCCCTGAAAGCCGAAACAAGCAGCGTTTCGCGCACCCATAATGCGCCCTCAACCCCTGCCCCTTTTTAAACCAGCTAATGTCTCTGCTCTACTCCATATAATTTTTTTTTTCTTCAAGTAATTTACCTTAGTGACATAATTTTCCTGAAAATGAAGGAAATTGAAGAATTTTCCCCCAAAATAGCAAAAAATTGCCTGAAAGTCCCGACAAATTACAAATTCACTAGGGGCAAATTTATCACCCAATTTTTGGGGCAATATTTAATCTTACAAATTCATTATTACAGTTTATTTCCCGAATATGTATATTGCGCTAATTACATTACACTTATGGAATTTCGCCAGAGGGCCGTGACCCCGCTGACTACACCACTGCAAGCAGAACTTGCAGTACCTTTAGTTTTGCATATTTCTTTAAAGGAATATTTCCATGGATTTTCATTTTATAATATACGATAGAGAAAAATGTTAGAAACAAAGTGGTGAAAAAACTATGTTGATATCTTATTCCGTTTAGAAGTTATACAATTTTAAAGTATTTTTGAATTTGGACAAAAGTGACTGATTGGTAACATCTGTGATGTCATAGAGACAACTTCAACAAAACGTCTTTTGTATTTCTTTAAAAATGATTTGGATTTTTTTCTTATAGTAAACGTGATGTATACCAAGAAAAAAAACAAAAATGTTTTCTTGTAAATTATATATTCCACCCTACATTATCTCTACAATGAACCAAAGATGCTGTTTGAGAATTAACAAAAAAGTGTGATTAAATTGATAACAAAACATAACAACTCTGCTGGAATTGCCTTGATGACATCAAAAAGCTGAAGGACATACTGTATGAGGTGTTTTTAAGAACATTTTTCTCACTTTAAATTGTTATAACTTCTAAATGGAATAGAAAATTAACAGTTTCTTTACCACTTTGTTTCTTCAAATTTTTTCTATCATATATGAAAAAATGAAAATCTATGGGAATATTCCTTTAAGTTTCTCTTGTGCTTATACATGATACATGTATGAACCTATTTCCCATTATTGTATGATGGTTACTTTGCAGATTTCAGCAAGAAACATAACAGGAGTCGCTTATCAACACCCCCCCCCCCCACACACACACCAATTTTGAACTCGTAGTGTAAACACTGCTAAGAATGACAATATACAGCATGACAGTGCAGCAAAATACCAGTCCATATACAATAATTTCTGTCACCAAACCCGCGCATGCCCAATTATTTGCTAACTTTGCAGACTCTTTAGCCCCTGCAAATCTCCAGGTACGAAACAATCATGTATTTGACAAAGAAAAATGTATATTACCACTTTTACTTTAATTTTACCAAATTTTCTTTAATTTTACCTATTTTCAAAAAAAATATTCTAATAAATCCTCAATTTGATCTCCTAACTGGGAAGAATGTAACGAGGAGGAAGGCATGCAACGAGGAAGGTATATAGCCAAGAAGAAGGCAGGTAGCCAGGAATAAGGCATGCAGCTAGGAGGAAGGCATGGAGCCAGGAGAAAGGCATGCAACCAGGAAGGTAGACAACCAGGAGGAAGGCATGTGGCCAGGAGAAAGGCATGCAACCAGGAGAAAGGCATGCGACTAGGAAGGTAGACAACCAGGAGAAAGGCATGTGGCCAGGAGGAAGGCATGCAACCAAGAGAAAGGCATGGGACTAGGAAGGTAGACAACCAGGAGGAAGGCATGTGGCCAGGAGAAAGGCATGGAGCCAGGAGAAAGGCATGCAACCAGGAAGGTAGACAACCAGGAGGAAGGCATGTGGCCAGGAGGAAGGCATGGAGCCAGGAGAAAGGCATGCAACCAGGAAGGTAGACAACCAGGAGGAAGGCATGTGGCCAGGAGGAAGGCATGGAGCCAGGAGAAAGGCATGCAACCAGGAAGGGTAACAACCAGGAGGAAGGCATGTGGCCAGGAGGAAGGCATGGAGCCAGGAGGAAGGCATGGAGCCAGGAGAAAGGCATGCAACCAGGAAGGTAGACAACCAGGAGGAAGGCATGCGGCCGGGAGGAAGGCATGCGGCCGGGAGGAAGGCATGCAGCCGGGAGGAAGGCATGCGGCCGGGAGGAAGGCATGTGGCTGGGAGGAAGGCATGCAACCAGGAGAAAGGCATGCGACTAGGAGGAAGGCATGCAACCTAGAGGAAGGCATGCGATCAGAAGGGAGGCATGCAACCAGAAAAAAGACATGCAGCCAGGAGGCAGGCATGCAACCAGGAGGCGGGTATGCGACCAGGAGGCAGGCATGCGTCCAGGAGGAAGGCATACAAGCAGGAAAAGGCTTGCAACCAGAAGGAAGGCATGCGACCAGGGAGGAAGGCATGCAACCAGAATTAGAGCTAACCACCCACTCAAGCAAATCGTTCCACTCATGAACAACTCTTTGCAAAAACTAACACGATGAATATCAAACTGTGAGAACTCTTTGGTCAATTTCAAACTGCTACCACATGTCACATGAGAATTAGCAGAAACATGCAAGAAATAACAGGAAGTAAAACCATCACTACCAAATAGGAACGTACTCTTCTTAACTCAAGCCTGCCAAAGAATTTGCAACATTAGAGAGATTCTGTATTTTTCTTCCGGAACCAACCTCATACGCCTCAGTACTCCCTCCAAAAACCCTTCATCCCAGCCTCTCTCGCTATGTGGTACAGATTTTATGACCCTGATATCTTATCTGTGCATACCATCCCTTACCTTGAGAATTCCGACAGTGCCAAAAGACAGACAGCAGTAAGCCTTCACATCAATGATGAAGTTCATCAAGAAATTTCCTCATATTTTAGGAAATTTCCTTCAACTCCCAGAAAAAATTTCCATCAATTTCTAGAAAATTGAAATAAAAATAACCCTGATATCTATCTGTGCATGCCATCCCTTACCTTGGTAATTTTGACTATGCCAAAAGACAGACGGCAGCAAACCGCCGCATCAACATTGCTGCTTATCAAGAAATTTCCTTCAATTTTAGGAAATTTCCTTTAACATCCTAAAAAAATTTCTTCAATTTCTAGAAATTTGAAATAAAAATGACCCTGATATCTATCAGTGCATGCCATCCCTTACCTTGGTAATTTCGACTATGCCAAAAGACAGATAGCAGCAAACCGCCGCATCAACGTTGCTGCTTCTCAAGAAATTTCCTCCAATGTTAGGAAATTTCCTGCAACTTCCTAAAAAATTTCCTTCAATTTCCGGAAAAATTGAAATAAAATTTTGTCTAAGATTTTTCAAAATTTCCTCTAATATTATTGTAATAATTCTTAAATTGTATTTCTTTACCAGGGAAAAGGCATGCAAATGGCATAATACTCTCTGAGCTCGAGCCTACCGCAATCTGTGGGACAGAAAGAGTTGTGTCCCTGATATGTTTATTTAAGCTTACCTCCGTTGCTTTGATAATTCCGACAATCCCAAAAGGCAGGCAGCAGCAAATGGTTACAAATATGGCAAAACCGAGATAATCCTGCGGCTGGATCTGAGTCTGACGAACGATCACTGTTTGGGTGGGTGCCTGAATAGAAAGTAAGATAGGTAAAAGTTTGGCAGTCATGCTATGGTAAATCAGATAATGATTATCGTTAGAATTGGTTGGGCGGTATACCGTATACCGGTATTTTTCGGTCATACCGGTATGGCGGGTATTGAACATTTATGTCATTCAAAAAAAAAAAAAATAATAAAAAAATCTTTAAAACTCTTTATAAGTCTTATAAATCTTTATTAACTTTTACAAAGATTTAAAAAGATTTCTAAAGATCTATCCACTTTTATGCTGATTTGCTAAGATTTTGATAAATTAGTAATATATTATACATGTATATTTAGAAATCTGAAATAAATTTTTATAAATCTTTGAAAATCTTCATAAAATTGAATAAATCTAGATAAATTTGAATATATCTGGATAGAGTTGAATAAATCTGAATAAAATTGAATACAATTGGATAATGTTGAATAAATCTGGATAAAATTGAATAAATCTGGATAATTTTGAATAAATCTGGATAAAATTGAATAAATCTGGATAAAATTAAATAAATCTGGATAAAAGTACATTGTCATTTTAGTTCATTAATAATTTTTTATACTTTTTTGGCTTTGCTACAGTAACAACCTAATATTGGTATTTCCGAATTATCAACCGATTTATGAGGTACAGTACATGTATATAGTTGATGTACATGTGTATGCCAGGTTGAAGAAGTTATGCAACATTTGAGGTTGACGGAATAAGTTGACAAAAAGGGGAAACCATGGGGCTAGATAAATTCATACATTTCCAATCATATACCCCAACCCCAATAAGAGCCTTTTTGGATCATTATCAAAGCCTGCTGTGACTGCTTTATGTACAGGTTACTTATTAGGCAATTTCATACTGTTAGCAGCCAGGAATTTTATTCCATTGGTGAGCAGGAATTCCTTATTTGAAGGAATATTTTATTTTTAAAGGAATATTCCCATGTTTTTAATTATAGGAATATTCTCATGTTTTTAATTACAGGAATATTCCCATGTTTTTAATTACAGGAATATGCCCATATTTTTAATTAAAAGAATATTCCCATGTTTTTGTTAAAGGAATATTCCCATGTTTTTTGTGAAAGGAATATTCCCATGTTTTTTAATTAAAGGGATATTCCCGTGTTTTAAATTAAACGAATATTCCCATGTTTTTAATTAAAGAAATATTCCCATGTTTTTGTTAAAGTAATATTTCGATGTTTTTTCGTAGTTTTTCATACAGAAAAAAAATTATAAAAAAAAATATAGTACAAAAATCATGTTCATATGTTATTCCTACCAGGAGATGTTCAAATTTTAACATTTCCAAAAAATGCCAATAAACAAATAGGAAAAGGCTCAGTATGACATCACAGCAACATATTCTCCAACAAAGTTTATGTATTTCATTCAAATCTATCATCCATTTCTATTAGTAAAACCTGCTAGAAAAATAATTTGATGAAAGTCAGGTATTTATATACATTGCCAAATATACCCTACTTAAATAAGTTTTAAAAAATTGTTCCTAGTCATACAGAAACAACCAATAAACATTTAAAGAAATAAATAAACATTTGCAATGGAATTGCCTCTATTACATTATCAAACACAAATTCATCATACTGTACAAAAACTTTAAAATGCAATTGGGAAATCTTTAAAAATCTCTATCTCCTGAATGGAATATGATATCAACTTAAGTTTTGTACCAAATTACAAAATTTATAAAAATGAAATTCAAAAAATACATGCTCTTTCAAATAAAAAGTTTACAAAAAACCATGGGAATATTACAAAAAAAACATGGGTAATTTACAAAAATCCATGGGAATACTACAAAAAAAACTTGGGAATATTACAAGAAACCATGGGAATATTACACAAATCTTTCTTGGGGTATTTTAATCATTTTAGTATTTTAGCTAGAATTGATTTTCTCATTGACTGTAATGACAAGGCGTATTTTCTCAGCTATCAATTGATATTTTTGTAGTCCAAAACATTGGTCACCCTTGATTGTAGAGCTCCGAAATCAAACTGAACTTTCTTGAACAATGATTGGATAATGAAATACTGAATATTCATTAAATGAATATTCATTAAATGATCATAAGTATGTATCTTACCCCTGCAACTACTACTTGTTGTGGGGCATAGCCCTGCATTTGTCCTTGTGGTGGTTGATATCCATATGGTGGTGGCGCTCCTCCCTGAGGTGGGTACCCTTCCTGAGGTGGGTACCCTTGCTGAGGTGGTTGCCCTTGCTGAGGTGGGTACCCTTGCTGAGGTGGGTACCCTTGTTGTGGAGGATACCCTTGTTGTGGAGGATATCCTTCGCCAGGTGGTGGGTAGATACCTGAAACCAGAGCCAAAAAAGGTTTTGTGATTCCGATGCTTTTTCATATGCTGATTAATTAGCAAGTTTCGTATAAACTGTCATGTCATTGCATATCATGAAATATTTGTTCCAGGATATTTATTCATAAGTCACAACCACCATGCATGATGCAGATCAATAAAATAGAAATACCTATTGATAAGACTAGCATGTGCACAATAATTAACAAAATTATCATATCAAGTATGATGCAAAACAGACATAGGGTTGCTCATGTATCATATTTAGAGAATTTTAGGCTAGCCCTGCCTACTCATTAATATGCATAGCATCACCACCCAAACCAATAAGGTACATCCATGGGCTACATATGTCTGTCAATCACATATGACCTAAATCCAGTCATCATTCTTTAGATACCGTGATTACAAGCTTTTTTCAGCAAAATCATATTAAGCCCCGCCCACTTTGCAAACTACTGAAATTCAACATTTTATACCATGAACAAGTACACATTAGCAAATATCATAACTGTACTAAATATGAAACAAAACATGTTATGTGGTTGTTATAATATGAGCATTTCAATTTTTTTACATTAAACCCCGCCTAATTATGAATAAGCATGACATCACTACCAAAAACAATAGGGCACATCTACGGACCATGAGCTATTTGTGTACTACATATGACTTGAATCCAGTTTATCGTTCTTAAGATACCATGTTTACAAGCTCTATTCAGCAAAATTATATTAAGCCCTGCCCACTATGGCATAAAATTCAATGTTTTCATACCATGAATATGTACACACTATCTAACATCATAACTGTACAAAATATGAAACAAACCAGATATGCTGTTTTAAACACTTCTAGATTTGTACATTAAGCCCCGCCTACTCATTATATGCATGACATCACCACCAAAAACAATAGGGCCTATCTACTGACTATGGGATTGCATACCACATATGACAATAATTCACTGTACCGTTCTTGAGATATGGTATTTACGAGTTGCCCCTCACATACACACATCCATACACACACGCCATCATTACTGCATAGGTTCATAATGCTATCGCATCAGAACAAAAAATTGAGTTGAATAAAGAGTTACAGCAAGAAGGAAAATATTACAGTGCCCATAAGGTGGTGGAGCTTCACATTGAGGTGGGTAACCTTGCCGAGGTGGGTAACTTTGCTGAGGTGGGTAATCTTGCTGAGGTGGGTAACCTTGCTGAGGTGGGTAACCTTGCTGAGGTGGGTAACCTTGCTGAGGTGGGTAACCTTGCTGAGGTGGGTAACCTTGCTGAGGTGGGTAACCTTGTCAGTGAGGTGGAGGTGGGTGGGGAACCTTGCTGCTGGGTGGTGGTCAAGAAGGAAAATATTACGGTGCCCATAAGGTGGTAACCTTGCTGAGGTGGGTAACCTTGCTGAGGTGGGTAACCTTGCTGAGGTGGGTAACCTTGCTGAGGTGGGTAACCTTGCTGAGGTGGGTAACCTTGCTAAGGTCAGTGAGGTGGGTAACCTCGTTGTGGAGGGTACTCTTATTGTGGGGGATATCCTTGCTGTTGAAGAGGATCCTTGGCTGGGTGGTGAGTAAATACCTGAACAAATAAAGAGCGTTACATCAAGAAGGAAAATATTACGGTGCCCATAAGGTGGTGGAGCTCCACCCTGAGGTGGGTACCCTTCTTGAGGTGGGTAACCTTGCTGTGGTGGGTAACCTTGCTGAGGTGGGTAACCTTGCTGAGGTGGGTAACCTTGCTGAGGTGGGTAGCTTTGCTGAGGTCAGTGAGGTGGGTAACCTTGTTGTGGAGGGTACTCTTATTGTGGGGGATATCCTTGCTGTTAAACAGGATCCTTGGCTGGGTGGTGAGTAAATACCTGAACAAATAAAGAGCGTTACATCAAGAAGGAAAATATTACGGTGCCCATAAGGTGGTGGAGCTCCACCCTGAGGTGGGTACCCTTCTTGAGGTGAGTACCCTTCTTGAGGTGGGTAACCTTGCTGTGGTGGGTAACCTTGCTGAGGTGGGTAACCTTGCTGAGGTGGGTAACCTTGCTGAGGTGGGTAGCTTTGCTGAGGTCAGTGAGGTGGGTAACCTTGTTGTGGAGGGTACTCTTATTGTGGGGGATATCCTTGCTGTTGAAGAGGATCCTTGGCTGGGTGGTGAGTAAATAACTGAACAAATACAGAGCGTTACATCAAGAAGAAAAATATTACGGTACCCATAAGGTGGTGGAGCTCCACGCTGAGGTGGGTACCCTTCCTGAGGTGGGTAACCTTGCTGAGGTGGGTAACCTTGCTGAGGTTCGCAACCTTGCTGAGGTCAGTGAGGTGGGTAACCTTGTTGTTGAGGGTACCCTTGTTATAGGGGATACCTTTGCTGTCGAAGAGGATCCTTCGCTGGGGGTAGGTAAATACCTTAACAAATAAAAAGCGTTACATCAAGAAGGAAAATATTATGGTACCCATATGGTGGTGGAGCCCAACCTTGAGGTGGGTACTCTTGCTGATGTGGGTACCATTATTGTGGGGGATATCCTTGCTGTTGAAGAGGAGCCTTCGCCGGGTGGTGGGTAAATACCTAACAAATAAAGAGTGTTACATCAAGATGGAAAACATTATGGTACCCATATGGTAGTGGAGCTCCACCCCGAGGTGGGTACCCTTGCGGAGGTGGGTACACTTGCTGAGGTGGGTACATACTGAGCTGGGTACCCGTGCTGAGGTGGGTACCCTGTGCTGAGGTGGGTAACCTTGCTGAGGTGGGTAACCTTGCTGAGGTGGGTAACCTTGCTAAGGTCAGTGAGGTGGGTAACCTTGTTATGGAGGGTACTCTTACTGTGGGAGATATCCTTGCTGTTGAAGAGGATCCTTCGCTGGGTGGCGAGTAAAAACCTGAACAAATAAAGAGCGTTACATTAAGAAGAAAAATATTACGGTGCCCATAAGGTGGTGGAGCTCCACCCTGAGGTGGGTACCCTTCTTGAGGTGGGTACCCTTCCTGAGGTGGGTAACCTTGCTGAGGTGGGTAACCTTGCTGAGGTCAGTGAGGTGGGTAACCTTGTTGTTGAGGGTACCCTTGTTATGGGGGATATCTTTGCTGTCGAAGAGGATCCTTCGCTGGGTGGTAGGTAAATACCTGAACAAATAAAAGTGTTACATCAGGAAGTAAAATATTATGGTACCCATATGGTGGTGAAGCTCCACCTTGAGGTGGGTGCCCTTACTGATGTGGGTCCAATTATTGTGGGGGATATCCTTGCTGTTGAAGAGGAATCCTTCGCCGGGTGGTGGGTAAATACCTGAACAAATAAAGAGTGTAATATCTAGAGGGAAAATATTATGGTACCCACATGGTATTGTAGTTCCAACTCGAGGTGGGTACCCTTGCGGAGGTGGGTACCCTTGCGGAGGTGGGTACCCTTGCGGAGGTGGGTACCCTTGCGGAGGTGGGTACCCTTGCGGAGGTGGGTACCCTTGCGGAGGTGGGTACCCTTGCGGAGGTGGGTACCCTATGGAGGTGGGTACCCTATGGGAGGTGGGTACCCTTGCGGAGGTGGGTACCCTTGCGGAGGTGGGTACCCTTGCTGAGGTGGGTACCCTTGCTGAGGTGGGTACCCTTGCTGAGGTGGGTGCTGAGGTGGGTACCCTTGCGGAGGTGGGTACCCTTGCTGAGGTGGGTACCCTTGCTGAGGTGGGTACCCTTGCTGAGGTGGGTACCCTTGCTGAGGTGGGTACCCTTGCTGAGGTGGGTACCCTTGCTGAGGTGGGTACCCTTGCTGAGGTGGGTACCATTGCTGAGGTGGGTACCCTTGCTGAGGTGGGTACCCTTGCTGAGGTGGGTACCCTTGCTGAGGTGGGTACCCTTGCTGAGGTGGGTACCCTTGCTGAGGTGGGTACCCTTGCTGAGGTGGGTTTCCTTGCTGAGGTGGGTTTCCTTGCTAAGGTGGGTACCCTTGCTGAGGTGGGTACCCTTGTAGAGATGGGTACACTTGCTGAGGTAGGTCCTTATTGTGGGGGATATCCATGCTGTTGAAGAAGATATCTTTCGCCGAGTAGTGGCTAAATACCTGAACAAATGAAGAGCGTTACATCAAGAAGGAAAATATTATGGTACCCATATGGTGGGGAACTCCACCCTGAGGTAGGTACCCTTGCTGAGGTGGGTAACCTTGTTGTGGTGGGCATCCTTGATGTTGAAAAGGATATCGTTTGGCAGGTGGTGAGTAAATACCTGAAAAAATGAAGTTGAATAATGAGTTACATCCAGATGGAAAATATTATGGTGCCCATATGGTGGTGGAGCTCCACTCTAGAGTTGGGTACCCTTCCTGAGGTGGGTACCCTTGCAATTTGGGGTAGCCTTGCTGTAGTGGGTATCCCTGCTGTAGAAAACGATATGCACCAGGGGGATATGCTTGGCTGGTTGGTGCAGACCTGTCAACCTTTAGGATCACCAAACTGTATTCTGGAACTACAAAAGCTGTATTTTTGATAAAAAAAACTGTACTCTTCAAACAAAATGTACAAAACAAAGGTTTACTGTGGCTGAAAAAAAAAATACCACTGTACTTTTAGTTTCTCTTATTGTACGAATCTGAATCTGAATCGGTTAAGTCGGCAAAATCAATCCTTCAAGAGGACATGAACGCTAACCGAGCGTAAAAAGTATGGGTACAAAATTTAATAAAAATAAAAAACAAATAAAAAAAAACAAACAACAACATTGTATTCTGGTGCAAAAAAAAGTACAATCTTATTTTCCCCGTATTAAATACGGCAAAATCGTACTAGTTGGCAGGTCTGGTGGTGGGTAAGCACATGAAAAGAGAAAGAGTTACAGTGTAAACCAACAAAGAAAATATTATTTTGTCTGCGGCCCTGCTGTCCATATACCAATAAGACCAAGTAATACTCAGAAAATCACGTCATTAAAGTTATTGAAGCAAGTCCTGTCTCATTGCCATTCCACAGTAAAGTACACATGAAACACCCTTGAATCAACATTTGTACTTTATCTGGATGGTTCCCACAAAGCAAGTGATAACAATAGAACGCAAGTCCATACACTGTTATATGAATTGATTATTACTTGTGTTATAACATGAAATGTATATTCTGGTAACTTATCTACTTTAAATCATTATAACATTACAGTACGTGTAAAATAGTTTTTATATATGCCATATATAACTACAGTCTTGTATGTATAGCAGATATACATACAGTACTGTACAAGACTGTAGTTACTGTATACAGTATCGCACAGTATATGAAAGTGCACAGCTTGTCATTCTGCAAGGTCAGATGGTAATGTGAGAAAAATTGACAGCTAACCCGTTTTCTTTTTAATGCGCCTGGGAGGCGGGGCCAAAGACGGGGCACCCAAAAGAGCGATATTATCGCCGCGTGGTAGAGTAAGGGTTAAGCACAGGCTAATTATTGAAGGGTTCTCTGTCTTCCAAGCAGCGAAGTCCAGCTCGATCCACTTCAATGACCTAGTGGGGTGCCACCGGGACCACGCTGCATATATTTTCCAGTTGGCATACACATACTGTACTTATCGCGGGTTGATTAACCCTTACTCTACCAGCACTTTTTCGAAAATGCACCTGGGAGGCAGGGCCAAAGACAGGGCACCCAAAACGGCGATAATATCGCTGCATGGTAGAGTAAGGGCTAAATATTCCTGTACTGAAACCTATAATTTTGACAATCTTAATATTTCTAATTTGTAGAAAAGTTTGTTAGTATGGTTTAAAAACATTTGCATTACATAAAAAATGAATAACCTTTATGCGTAAAGGAATATTCCCATGATTTTTTCTTTTCTTTTTTCATATATGATGCAGAAAATTTTGGAAACAAAGTGTTGAAAAAACTATATTAATACTTATTCTGTTTAGAAGTTACAAAATTTAAAATTATTTTTGAATTTTGACAAAAGTAACTGATTGGCAACATCTGTAATGGCATAGAGACAATTTTAACAAAACGTCTTTTGTATTTCTTTATAAATAATTTGGATTATCATTTTTGTCATTGTAAATGTAATGTACACCAAGAAAAAAGAAAAAACTGTTTTCTTGTAAGTTATGTATTCCACCCTACATGTATCTCTATAATGAACCAAAATGCTGTTCAATAATGAAAAAAAGTGTAATTAAATTAATAAGAAATCCATAAAAACTGTGCTGGAATTGCCTTGAAGACACCACCAAGCTGAAGGACATATACTGTACAAGGTACTTTTAAGAACATTTTTCTACTCTTTAAATTGTTAAAACTTATAACTTCTAAATGGAAAAAGATATTAACAGTCTTTTTCCACCACTTTTGTTTCTGCAAATTGTAAAAATAAAAATCCATGGGAATATTCCTTTAACGTTTAATTCAAAATTGGAGTATTGTATTTTGCAAATACTGCAATGCGGCACAGTGATGAAAACCTGTACACCTTCAGGCCATCCTGTACACCTTCAGGTCATCCTGATCACTAATGAATGACCCCTATGGTTGCCATTTCAAGTGTGGCCTGTAATTGTACCGTCATTTTTAAGGCCTCAAAAAGTGTTTAAAATTTTCTGTCCCGATTTTGCCCCCAAGGAGGAGAGTTTTTTAATATTTTTTGAAGGAAAAGGATTGTTAAGGAAATTAAAAAAGTTTTTTCTTCTTCTTCTTCGTGATACTCTTAACCATTCCCAGATGGAATAAAATAGGCATGGGTGGTGTGTGCATGAAATGTATTTAGTCCATTAGCCAGAGCATCTGCAGAATCCAATGCACTTCTGAAGGTACTGTATACAGACCCCTAGCTTGATTTAAAAAGGGGCAGGGTGCTAGACTTGTTGAGGGGCAAATTAATGCGCGCGCGAAGCGCTGCGTCTTTTTGGCATGGAGTCCAGGGGCACTATCAAGGCTTAATTCCATGGTGAATAAGCTCTGGGATTTTAGCTATAATCATACATCTCAGAATGAAGCTATTCTGACTGATAAGGACCAGTCATTAGCCAAACAGGACAATTGCTTACTGTGCTATCATTGTGTGTTCTGTATCCATGTAAGGTATTTCATTTATGAAGCTAATTAAGATTATTACTTTAAAAATTATATCTAAAAGCGAAATATATCTTTTTTTCCTTCATGAGGGCAGGGCAGACCCCAGGGGCAGGGCGGGCCCATGGAGGGGCAGGGCCGGCCGCCCCTGTAAAACAGCAAAGCTAGGGGTCTGTTGTTTATCTACATAATCAATTATATCATTTTATCCTGTCTGTAACATACCTTTACCTGTTTACAATTCGGAACACTAACAAGTAGCATTATACAGCAAAAAGGAGAGTATGTATAATAAACACTCCCTAGTTTGTTTGTTTGGTAAGGACTTAACGTCACCACGACAGGACAGCGAGGGTCAAATTGTGCCTGAGAGGTTAGATCATTTCAGAAGTAGGAAGAAAAGAAAACAGAGGAAGATTGAGAGAAACACAGGAACTAAAAGCCAGAAAGCTGGGATCGAGAGAGGAAGTGCATGGGTGAAAAAACAAAAAGAAGTAGAGAGAGGAGGGTAGGAAAGAAGGACTAAATAACATGGTTGTAGAGGGAAGCATGTTGAAGAAAGGAGTTTTTTTTTTATCCGGAGGGTTTTTCAGGAAGAGCTCCCTAGTCGTCCAGATGGGTATGCATTCTTGTAACACCTTTTTGAGCAAAGCAAGCAAATACACCCCGATTTGTATTTATTCTAGGGATGTACCGGATCCAAATTTTTGGATCCGGCTGGAACCGGATTTTGCCAGATCCAGGTTGAAATCCGGCCGGATAAAATTCGGCCGGAACCGGATTTTTCATTGCTTACAACAATTCTCATAATCTTAAGAAACAAAGGGAAAGGGGTGGGGGCAGGGGATTGTCAAGTTGGCTACTAATGGCTAGCAACCCAAATTTTTTGGAAAATATTAATTATTGGGCATATTGTGATGAAATCAAATCAAAATTAATGAAAGTTCTGGATTAATCCTAACATGTACCAAATTTGGAAATTCAGGCAAAATTTGAAGATATTAATAAGAGGAAAGATTCTGGGTGTTTTAAGAAAAGTGTGATTTTGCGTGATTGTCTCAGCCCTATCAAGATATTAAAGTATGAAAACAACGGGCAATGTCTAAAAATTGTGGCAAAAATTACTGTGCACCAAAAGAGAACTGTCTATCCTCTTCATTTATCATCATAAATGGACTGTTAAAATTCCAAGCCATACTTAATACTTTTTTTGGGGAGGGGGGGGTGGGGTGAGGGGATTAAATTCCCCATCTAATAAAAGTATAATAAGTTATACATGCTTCTACAGGCTGTAGCCTAGGCTCTTTACTATAATTGCATCTCAAAACATTTGATAATGTTTAAAAACTTTCAGCCATCATTTAATATTTAAATGACATCTGGATTGGTCCTACTACCTAAATTTTACCATTCAGAAGTTCAAGTTTCATTGTAGCCAAGTAAGATACTTAAGAAAAACAGTGATCCCAATCTCAATGTGATGCTGCTGACTCATAGACCAGACAGGAAGTGTACAAGACAAAGGGTCTATTGTTCTTTTTGAGGCAATATGTGAATGCATTCCATGCTATTCCTTTCTACATGTATATATGAGGTTTGAAGTGTTGTTTCATGCATATTAGAGTTACAGTGATACAGAGGAAAGACTGAATATAGGCATCATAAAAGAACAAGGCATCCTCATTCATTTAGAAAGATTTTACTGTCCAAGATCAAGCTGATGAAATTGCTGAATGTATTTTGTGCAAAAAAGGAATAAGGAGAGGAAAACCAGAATCTCCAATCAAAACATCCTGCAACATATAAACAAGCTAAACAATCAAATATTGAGGAATAAGTAAATCTTCAATTGTTGAAATTGCCAAAAATCCGGTTCCAGCCGGATTTGGAAAAAAATCCGGCCGGAACCGGATTTTTTCCCAAACCGGGTATCCGGTACATCCCTAATTTATTCCATAAATATATGTTGTTGAGTACATGGATATGAGCTTCATTATTTATAGCCTGATCCAATAATACAGTTACCAGGTTAATCACCTTTAATGCAGGGCAGTATGGGCACATAGGCCTACAGTATGTCATTACATGATCAATTGTCGTTAACCCTTACTCTACTACACGGCGATATCATCGCCGTTTTTGGTGCCACATCTTCGGCTCCGCCTCCCAGGCGCATTTTCAAAAAAGTGCTGGTAGAGTAAGGATTAGAGTGACTGGACCTTTATCGGAACATTGGGGTAGTTTCAGTTTTGGCTGTTCTCAAAACCGGGCGGTCTCTATAACGACATCCAGTTTAAACCGACAAACCGAGTATTTTGACCTTTTGTAAACAAACAAAGAACGCAACAAAAAGTTTGTCCGCCCCTCACCAGATACTGTACTGTGCTATATATTGCATGTTAACTGTTGAATCACGTTATACAAAACGCTCTCACCTCTCTCTTCTTTACATATAATTTAAAAGAAGAAAATATATTGTAAAATATTACTTGTCATTTAATTTCCATGTGTGTTTGTCAGTCCATATCAGCATGAACAATTTTTTTTTTTTAAACCTACAGGTGAATACAGGTTTTCACCCGATGGCCAAGTCCGTCAGCCGGCTATCCCTACTCATATATGTTATCATTCATTCGAGGTCGGTTCGACGTAAGCGTGTGTGGGCTCAGTACGGTTTTGCCAAGTTGTAGGGGAAACTTTATCATTCCAGTCAATGGGATATTTTTTTATGAATAGGCCTACTTGCTTGTTGCCTCAGCCAGTCAGCGAAAATTAATGGTAGGCCTACTCATATAGGGCCTAGGCCTATATTAGTAACTATTAATACTAGGCCTAGGCCTACACAACATTTCTTCAGAAAAACAAATTCTGTCGCATATTTTTAGCAAAATGACAAAAAAAAAGGTTTTTCTCCCATTGACTGCAAATGATTATGAACTGACTGTTTGTTCCCTTTAACTAAACCACTCACCAACAGCAAAATAAACCAACTTATAATTACCCCAGAAGGTGTCAAAAAGCAACTGCATAACCTAGACCCCAACAAAGCCTCAGGTCCTGACCAAATACCACCATGGTTTCTAAAAACACATGCTGATGACCTCTATGAAATTTTAACTGATCTCTTTCAAACCTCTGTTGATAATGGTACTATCCTCAACAAGTGGGAAGAAGCAAACATATGTAGCGTTTTTAAAAAAGGTGATAAACAAAACCCAGCTAATTATAGACCTTTTTCCCTCACCTGCATTTGTAGTAAAATCCTTGAGCATATAATACACTCACATGAGATGAAATTCCTTGATGAGCATAATATCTTAACTGATTTACAACATGGCTTCCGTGCAAAAAGATCGACTGAAACACAACTCCTCTTAACAATAAATGATATCTCTAAACAAATTGACCAAAACAGTAACGTCTCTATGGCTACTCTTGACTTCTCAAAAGCCTTTGATAAAGTCCCACACCTTTCCGCTTATGGCATTGATACAAATCTTCTAGCCTGGTTTGCATCATTCCTCAACAACCGCATCCAGCGTGTTGTCTGTGATGGTGAAATCTCTGATTCTAAACAGGTTTTATCAGGTGTACCACAAGGTAGTGTCTTGGGTCCCTTACTTTTCCTCTTATATGTAAATGACATCCCTGAAAATACAAACAGCACAGTTAGACTGCTTGCTGATGACTGCCTTGTGTACAGAACAATTGATAACCCCTCTGACCAACAAATCCTCCAAGATGATCTTAACAAACTTGAACAATGGCAAAACAAATGGCAATGAATTTTAATCCCTCTAAATGCTACATCTTGTCAATTTCCTCTGAATATGCTTTAAATCACCTGTTTATACCTTATGCAACCAGCCACTAAAACATGTCAACTCCCACCCATACCTAGGTGTTGAAATTGATAATAAACTTTGATGGGATAAACATATACATAACATAACCAAGAAAGCTAACTCTATACTTGGCCTATTAAACGTAACCTCTCAAACTGTCCCACCGTCATTAAATCCACTGCTTATAAAGCTCTAGTCAGGCCAGTACTTGAGTATGCATCTGCAGTCTGGGACCCCCATCACCAGTGCGATGTGGTTAAACTTGAATCTATTCAAAGGAGAGCAGCCAGGTTCTGTATGGCAGACTACTCTTATAAATCTAGTGTAAAAAACATGCTTTATAAATTAGATTGGCCCCTGCTTGAAACAAGAAGATACAACACCCGGCTACATATGCTATATAAAATCAATAACAATCTTGTCGCCATCAATAAAGATGAACTTATCCCCACCTTCAGAACTAATACAAGAAATAATCATGACCTTAATTTCCAGGTTCCCTATGCTAAAAAGAATGTATATAAACACTCTTTCTTCCCTCACACACTAAAGGATTGGAATGCTTTATCGCCAGACATTGTTCATGCACTAAGTCTCAATTGTTTCAAAGCTAAACTTACTAACACTTGTATTGCTAACTAGTTTTTTTAATTATTTTTAACTCATACTTTTACGCTCGGTTGGCGTTCATGTCCTCTTGAAGGACTTTTGCCGACTTAACCGATTCAGATTCAGTCTGGGACCCCCATCACCAGTGCGATGTGGATAAACTTGAATCTATTCAAAGGAGAGCAGCCAGGTTCTGTTTGGCAGACTACTCTTATAAATCTAGTGTAAAAAACATGCTTCATAAATTAAATTGGCCCCTGCTTAAAACAAGAAGACACAACACCCGGCTACATACTGTATGCTATATAAAATCAATAACAATCTTGCCGCCATCAATAAAGATGAACTTATCCCCACCTCCAGAACTAATACAAGAAATAATCATAACCTTAATTTCCAGGTTCCCTATGCTAAAAAAAAAATGTATATAAACACTCTTTCTTCCCCCACACACTGAAGGATTGGAATGCTTTACCGTCAGACAATGTACATGCACCAAGTCTCAACTGTTTCAAAGCTAAACTTACTAACACTTTTTTTGCTAACTAGTTTTTTATATATTTTTTACTCATACTTTTTACGCACGGTTGGCGTTCATGTCCTCTTGTAGGATTTTTGCCAACTTAACGGATTCAGGTTCAGATTCCCCTTGGACTAAAGTTTTTAGAAAGCATTGTTACGTTGCCGTGCACCACAACATTCCCGGATGTCCGACCTCCAGAGTGTTACGTCGCCGTGCACCACAACATTCCCGGATGTCCGACCTAGGCTAGAGAATGCAGTCTTACTAGGCCCCTATCCCTCCTTTTTTTTTTCTCTCACAAAGCTGACGAGTTAAGCATTGGGCTCAGCCATATTTTAAGAAAAATTCAATTGAATGGAAACAAATGTCGCTGGTTTGAAAACCTACGCTGTTTTGGCACAGCTAATGACAATGTAGCGTACGGCCAGCCTACACGGGCTACCGCCTGACACTGACATTACAAATGTAAGTTGTAACGTTAACATGTTGCGACATCCTATTTTTAAGACTTTTTAAGACTAAAAACCATTACCTTGTTTCTCATCAGTTGCCATGACAAATATTTGAAGTTGTAATTCTCAAAGTACAAATTCCTTTTCTGATCAAACTCCTTTGATTATTCGATAGGCCTACTTAACCTTTGACGACGAATGTACTGAAAGTGCATAGGGCTTATAAGATATATCATCACTTATAATTATACATGATGTAGGTTAACGCGCTTGGCAAGTGGGCGGTGTTGGACTGATGTCAGTTTTGAGTGACGTCATTATTACAGTCCTGATCTTCGTGCGACTGCGCTGCAGTGTAATTTGTGACGCAATGAATGTGCAACTATAGATAATGATGACGCTTCTAATTCGTTGAAAAGGCAAGGTGCGATATCGGCAGAAGTGCACCATAACTGGTTATCAAAGGCCGTGGACATTGACTTGGTTGTCGATGTTATGTCTGTCCGTACGTCGTACCTGTGTTCTCGTCCGGGTCGTATTAAGC
Organism: Chiridota heheva; assembly: GCA_020152595.1. NCBI lineage: Eukaryota > Metazoa > Echinodermata > Holothuroidea > Apodida > Chiridotidae > Chiridota > Chiridota heheva. The sequence goes on from JAIGNY010004502.1 coordinate 449,581, forward strand.
GTTTCGTGATAGCATTTGTACTATCATAACCGAATACGCAGGCGACGACCCCGTCATTGTAATTGTGTGTTCAACTCTCTCTCTCGGCAGAAGTACATTCAGTTCTTTTTATTTAATTTTTTGATAAGTTGAATTTCCAACCAATGGCTTTGGTCACTTATCAAAGTAATCATTGGAGTCAATGGGAGGCCTAGCTAATTTGTTTTCTTCATTTTTTTCATAAGTCGGAGAAACTATTTGAAACTCAAATATGTTGAATATAATAATAGAACACAAGATTCTTGTGAAAATCAGCCTGCATAAAGCTACGGTTGTAAATTTGCGGTTTATTTTTAGAAAAAGAATAGGATGTTTGTCATTGTAATCGTCATTAAGTTCTTTACTAACTCTGGGCGTCTTTGATTTTGTTGTTTTTGTTTGTGGCGGTGGCGGTGGTGGTGTTAATTTATGCTTTTTATGGGGTGACTCACCCTTCTTAGCCCGTCATCTTGTTATGTTATGCTATGTAAGTCCATGCGAAATCCATCATTTTTGCAAAAAATGGTCTCTAATTTCAAAATTATTGAAGTAGAGTGCATGATTTCTTGATATGTTATTATTTATCATGTTAACATTAAAATCAATTTAAATCTTTTTTAAATATAATGACATTTGAGGCCGAAGTTGTTGTAGAAATTCTTCAAAATGGCCGTCATTCCGTCCGACGGATTTTGGGTCAAAAGCTTTTAATTTTAAAGGGGTGGAAATGAGTTGTGACCGTACTTTTGGACTGATGTGTTTAGGCATTGTTCTTAATCAACGTTACAAAAAAGCTAAAAAATATTGCTGATTTTCCAAATGATAAGTGACCCCTCCAAGGTGTCAACCGTATTGTGCCCCATACCCGCCTCTTTCGTTCATATACTAATACAACAACTGTTACCGTTGCTGTGGCCGAGCGATTAAGTCAATGGGATTTGAATTCGCTTTTATGCCAAAAGTAGAAACTTCAATTCCCGTCAAGGCAACATTTTTTTCTTCGTCTTTACCCCTCATTTGAATAAAAACATGAAGCAATTAACTGAGATAATTTCAGTTAATAGCTCTATTATTCATGGGCCACGGAGCAAGAGGTGCCCCCCCCCTCCTCCCTCTCATTCCACACACACACTTTTTTGCAAATCATAGGAAGGATGACCTGCAATTGGGTAACAATTACTGTAAGTTGCAACAAAAAAGATACGAACAACTGTCATGTTCACTAAAACTGATAATTAGAAAAATCAAATGAAAAGTGTGACACATAGAGGCAAATTCCATGCATGTATATAATTGATGTTGATTTTTTACTCAAATTATTGGTTGTGACTCATTACAGAACTCGCCCCTTGAACAGAACTCCATCCTGATTTTATGTGCCTGTGGCATTTCAGTAACCGCATGTGGCGGTTTGCAATTTCCAGTTTATTTTAAAATCATTCAACTTCGCGTTTTAACGAAATTTGCCCTCTAGAGGTGTGAAATATGTGAAAATTGTTCTATTTGGACAAATTGTTAGAAATTTCAACCTTTGGACATTGAAATTGACGCTATACTGTATTTCGTATTTCCACGTAAATTCATTTCGAAGTTTAACTTCCTCCCCGTATAACGGCAACACGAGGTTTTTTTTTATTTGAATAACATCAATATGTGCTGTCTGTGGAGTTTTAGACATAAACAGATAAAGAAACTTGTAAAGTGTATTTCTTGCATATTCATAAGTAACCAAATGTATAATTTCATTGAGCCGTGTGTTTAAACAGGAAGTTGCCATTTAAAAGCCTGTGATTGCTTTACGTAAGTATGCTCGATGGTGCATGACCTCTAGACACAAAGAGTCCTTAGGCGTATATTGCACTGATGAATGGAAATGGCGTTAGCTGCAGGATTGTTTATAGAAATGTTGTCAAGGGGAGCAGGTTACGCTAATGTGTCGGCAAGATTTTATAAGTCACTCAGAATTACGCTGCTGAAAATGGTGCTATTTTTACGATTTCTGCACCAAATTAAATCATTAAACAGTTTTCAGGGTATAATTGATCCAATTAAGAACTCCTTGAAGTTCAAATATTAAGTTTTCATAAAATTACAGCTTTTTTTGTTGAGTTGTCTCAACAATCTGTGTGGCCGAATAATTGCGTTATACTTTTTCAAGTCGTTGAGAGAGTGTCCTGCGAACGGGATGAAAATGACACTGGCAGTTTCATCCCGTCCATGTTTTAAGGGGCGCTTTCTTCAAATGTTTCTTTTGCCGCTTTTCTAAAAGATTTGAAATTTAGTGGAGTTTTTCTCGAAAATTGCAACGAATTTTTTCGGAAAATTAAACAAATTGTTTATACAATTGACAATAAAATTAGCTCAGAAGTACTTACCATAATTAAAACGTTACTTCATTAACTCGCCTGAATATGGAGGGGGGGGGGTGGGGGATTAGATGGGGAAGCGACCTCCTCCTGGCTACGTTCCTGTCGTTTATAGATAAGTGGATAAGTGGGGCAAATGCAATTATCATCAGGCAAGTTTGTCTTACACCCCACAAACTTGCACTGATAAAGTTGCTGCTAAGCTGGAAACTTTCGGACAATTATTTTCATTTAAAAAAAAAAAGAATCATGTTCGGGCAATTTGCTTCAATTTTCGGCAAATCCTTTCATTTTCGGGAATTGTTTTTCATTTTTGAACAAATTTCGGGAAATTCGCTTCCTTTTGAGACAACTTTTGGGAAATTTTGACAACATTTTGACAAATTTGTACTGCTTGTTTAAACGTCTCTTTGATGGCTTTACCGCGTATCTTTCAGATAAATCATTTGAAACGTGCGTGCCCCCTCCCCAACTTAAAATGCTGCTCCGCGGCCCATGTTACTAAACTAACGACGAATTTGTGAAGCTGTTAAATCTGCCGTGTCAGGTTAGACCACATACACGCGTGCGTACAACATGCAATGTTAATTAGTCAAAATGAACTGTTGTACGGTACCATATATATAGACTAATTTAAGCCTAAATTAGTAATATTGTATCGTACAACTAATTCAGAGCATTTTGAGTAATTAAAATTTAAAGGGTATATAGGGGCATGCAGTGTGAGGCAAATTAATCAAATTTGATTGATTTTTTGCTTGTTTTTGTTGTAATTCCCCCAACGACAGGTCATTAAATTTTTAGATATTGTGGGTGAATACCTTTCAAAACAAAAATTTCACCATTAGTTGTTGTGCTCCTTAAAATTTCAAACAGTCAGACCCGACCTGATAAATAAGCAAGTCGGGTCAGACTTTTCCTTTTTATTTTCTTTATTCTGAAAACCACAAGTAATTAGAATCAAATTCCCTTATCAATGGCCCCATTGTATTCGTTTTCCTGGTTAAGCAGTTATTCTAAGTAAGATAAGTGGTCTCATTATTTGCTACAGTAAGTTTGTGGTCATAAGTTACTGAAACAAATTTTTAAGGAGAAGGTCAAGTCATGACCGTAAGAGTGAAAAAGGAGAATTTCAAGATATATCTTGTTTGTTAAGAACGACTGTAAAAAGGAAACTTTCTATGGCCTTTTGACACGTTTGGAGTGATTCGAATATTCCCCGTTTTTGCTCAACAGAAAAGTTTTTCGAATTTTATCAAAAGTAATTTTAATCGCAATATTTAAGAGTTTTATGATCTAGGTTTAAAGAGTTTCCAAGAATGAAGCAAAAATTAACAAAATGTAAGTTTTTTTTTATATGTGGCCTAACCAACAAACCAATGACCCCTTTTAGGATCTTATTGTGGCTACATATATATAAAATATATCAAATCTAAATACCAAAGGAAACAAATGAAATTGAACTCGTCTTGTCACACTCAAGGGTTGGCTTCTATAAGCTCCTTGGTATAGATACATTTCATTTCTCGTTAGTCATATTTTTATGTTTTATTTTCTTGCATATTATGCTAAAGACCATTCAATGGTCAATTGGTTAATGGATCATTTCATGAGTTCAGTTGTAATGCTTATGTCAGTATATACTGATTGCGCATGTGTTTTGATCTACACTGAGGTCCGTACAGCTCACCCCTCCCCACACTTTGGAAGGTATGTGCCCCGGATTGCCTTAAATAAAATGGGAACATATAACAAGGGTATCAGTATATGGAGAGTATGCCCAAAGCTGCCGCCTGTGAAATGTTGGGCCCTTCAGAAAGTTCTGGCTAGAGGCCTGCATGATGGTGGGATAAATAAATCAAATAAATAGATATATCAAATCAATAAATAAATGTTGTTGTTAGACCCAGGGGAAGGGGCAGGGGAGGAACATGCAGTGAGGGGTCTGTCCCCGCATTCTATAAGAAGGTTGACTTTTTTTCTTTTCTTTTTAGCTGTGTGTTAAGTAAAGGTGATTTTTTTTTATTAAGAATACGTTTTGACCCTAAAACATTAATGCTGTTCGGTAACTAATCGTTATATAAACTGCCTGTATCAGGCATTCAGGCAGAACACATCGCCTCCTGCTTAATTGTTCCCAACCAGACAGGGACGACGGAGCATTTAAATTATTGGGGGCTAATGAAGTCCAGTAACGTGATAACACATGTTCACCTACGCCAGCCCCTGGCTCCGCCTCTCTGGAAGAATTTGTATGGAGGGTGAGTGTTAAGTAAAACGTTTACGGTTCATAAGTGTTCCCTCTCTGCACTTCTGTACAAAACCTCACACTTCAGCCCTCCCTCTTCATGGGGATCGGGAAATGCCACCCGTGTGGGGGATTAAATCGCATATTCGGCACTGGAGCACAACCGTACTACTTTGGGGATAGAAGACTTTTTCCCTAATTTGAAGCTGGCTGGAGTTAAAAAAAAAACAGCTTTTAGTTGAACATCCCTTTGAGGAATTTTAAGCTTAAGCAATGACTAACTTGAGCCATATTCTCGCTCGGATACGTTAAGATATTTGCAGTGTTTATCATACCCTAAGCGTTGTTTCGGATATTTTGCTGTGTTGCTATTTCTGCCTCAAATACTGAAATATTGGTGAGTAGTTTTAACGAAATTTGCATTTCAAAATTGGCTAAAAATGTCTCCAAATACATACAAAAATAAACAGATTTCGCTCGGCGCAATCCAAATGAATTTAGCATACATAATAACATTGGCTCGGGAAATACCACCAAATATCTCCGATGGAAAGAAAACTCTATATAATAACATTAATTCGGGAAATACCATCGAATATCTCTGATGGTAAGAAACCTCTGCTTTCATTGGTTTGAGCCTTAAAATACAGTCTGACACATAGGCTAATCAGCTAATTATTGGGTTTAAAATCCTCTTTGGGATCTGTCTCACAGTATAGCAAAATTGGGTATCATGTAGTTGATAGCTCATTTGGGCTATAACTTGGGATTTAAAATTATTAAAAGCTCAAGAATGGCTAAAATATCCTGCCCATATACCGCAATTGGTTATCAGGATATAAAATCACCAAAGTGTAAATAACTCACTTATTAATACATTCTTTCAAAATTGACATGAGTCCTGTCACATCACACACATGTACTGGCCTGCGGTAATCTTATCCACAATAACTCGCATCTTCACAAGAAGTTTTTTTGCGTATACGGATGATAACACATTGTAATAACTGATGCATGAAATAACAAAGCTTGTGATGGGCATCTTAATGGATTAGTTCTGGGGTCAAGTAAGTCCACCTTATATAAAAGAAGACATCAAAAGAGATTTTTAAAATCTTTTTAGTTATATTTTGTTACCATGTTTGCCACCTGGGAGTATTTACTATTATTGATTAAATGTGATTCATTAATTGCGATAATCAAAATTATGAATTTGCTCAAAAATGGCTAATATATTAACAATATGAGGAAAATATGCCATACTTTAGTTAAATCATGTCTTGTTGCATGGATGTAAAATCCATCTTGATTTTATACAACAGTATGTTGCTGTTCAGAATGGTTGTTTATGATATCAATTTCACTCAAAAGCAAACATTGTTAATAAAATTTACATCAGATTGCTGTTGAGGTTTAAGTTTTCTAGGCTTACAGTACTTCAAAAACAAAAACAGTTTTTACAAATTCAAACGATATTAAAGCTCCGATACGCAGTGCAGGAAACTACAATCCCGGGGGCCCGTAGAGATTTCGGCCTTTGCAGTGATGTCGGAACCACGGCGGCAATGGTATGTGGGGTTGGGATGGGGGGAGGGGGGGAGGGGTGCTTCCCCTGGTCCCAGAGAAGGGGGCAGAAGATGTTCATTTGAAATTGTGCGGACGGGGAAGGAGGCGCCCTTTTGAAACTTATATGAATTGATTCTAGAAGTCCACTCACTCTCAAGTACTAGGTTGTTACATACACTTAGTATTTATTTGACACAATTAAAGCATGTTATTTTACCATGGGCCCGACACCGAGGGCCGTGGTGGGAGGGGGCATACCTCCTATAATCTTCGAAGAATGCAGCAATTTTCAAAAGAAGCCTTTTACCTATTCGCCTAACGGGTAATTGTCAACATTGGTGCTGGTCGTCCCCAATCTCGAACCATTAGACGGAAAATGCCTCCTGAAAGTGGGGGAAATCAAAAGTGTGTGTGTGTGTGTGTGTGCGTGTGTATGTGTGTGCGTATACACAGTTTTGTGTGGCGTTTACTGATAAAACCGTAAAAGCTATCAACTTGAAACTTGGTGGAATGGTGTGCAATGATGTGAACTTATGCTTCGTACAAGGTGAGATATGTACCTTACAAGTCAAGTTCGGTCTTCCTGTGAATACTGTAAGTGATATTGAGTTTGCAGGGAAAGATGGGAGGGGAGTTGGTATTCAAGTAAGACTCAATGGGCGATGCCCCCTTTTTAAGAGCATAATTATGAGCATTTAATTGCTTTATATGCCTTTACTTCTTTGAAAATCGCTCCATTCTTCGTTGAGTACATCTAAGTTTAAATCGGGATGATACATTTAACTTTAAAGAGTCCTGTTGGGCAAGTGTTCGGAAGAGGACATGTTGATCGTTCAATGTGAGCAAATTTCCTTTTTGTGCCGGATCCAAAAGGAATGAGAAACGTTTCACCTACAGCCCCAGCGTTTAAGAGCATTGGTTTCTAGGCCTTGTTTTACCAACAAAAAAAAAACAATAATAACAAAGTGTTCAATCTATCATGTACATGTATTGTACATGTACATGTAGATTTTTCTATCATTCTTTAATCTAAAAACCGCCCTCCCCTCTAATTTATGGTTATGTACTAGGCCTATTCTACCTGTCCTAGACATCCTACCTGTTCTAGACATCCTACCTGTACTAGACATCCTACCTGTCCTAGACATCCCACCTGTCCTAGACATCCCACCTGTACTAGACATCATACCTGTACTAGACATCATACCTGTACTAGACATCCCACCTGTCCTAGACATCCCACCTGTCCCAGACATCCCACCTGTCCTAGACATCCCACCTGTCCCAGACATCCCACCTGTACTAGACATCCCCATGTACTAGACATCATACCTGTCCTAGACATCCTACCTCTCCTAGACATCCCACCTGTCCCAGACATCCCACTTGTCCCAGACATCCCACCTGTACTAGACATCATACCTGTACTAGACATCTTACCTGTCCCAGACATCCCACCTGTCCAAGACATCCCACCTGTCCCAGACATCCCACCTGTACTAGACATCCCACCTGTACTAGACATCATACCTGTACTAGACATCATACCTGTACTAGACATTTTACCTGTCCCAGACATCCCACCTGTCCAAGACATCCCACCTGTCCCAGACATCCCACCTGTACTAGACATCCCACCTGTACTAAGCATCGTACCTGTACTAGACATCCCACCTGTCCCAGATATCCCACCTGTCCTAGACATCATGCCTGTCCCAGACATCCCACCTGTACTAGACATCCTACCTGTCCTAGACATCATACCTGTCCCAGACATCCCACCTGTCCTAGACATCCCACCTGTCCTAGACATCCCACCTGTCTTAGACATCCCACCTGTCCTAGACATTCTACCTGTCCTAGACATCCTACCTATCCCAGACGATTCTGTACTTAGGGCTAATTAGTAGCTCTCCTCACGTCGATTTGGGTAATTATATGGGTATATGTTTTCTAAAATTTAAAATTAAATTTTCCCTTATATAACTTTAACCTCTCACTGAGCAGTACTACGGAATAGGGCTAAAAGCCTAGAGATGAACGCTTAGCTATACCTTAGGTAGGTTTTTCTGATTTTGAATACCTCCAGTGCAAAACTAGCGGCATAGCAGACTAGCTGACTATAGTGCAACCAGGGATTAAAAAACTGTCTGGTGGAACTAATGCAAAAGAATCTCGAATTGATGGTATTTATTTATTTATGAATATGATTACCTCGAGAGTAAAAATACAGGAGCGCCCACTATTTTTTATAGCATACACATACAGACATATTCTCGAGTATTCTAATTTTCAAATATACTTTAGGTATAGACGAGGTGAAAAAGTAGGTATTCAGTGAATACAGAATACCCATCCGCGCCGCCCATGTTGGGTTGGTACTTGATGGAAGGAAATGTAGGAAGTTGCGTAACACACAAAATGGGGCATGTCACGTAAAGGTCAGAGGTTAAATAATTGATTTCAAATGGTACATTTTGGTCGGTCGCCTGTCATGGACAAAGTGTAAATGCAATTGGGCTGTGACTTGGTGTATTGGTGAAGGATTATAAAGAGTTGTGTCTCGCAAAAGATGTGACAATGCGCTGAAAGGTCAAAGGTCAGAGATGAAAAAAAATTCAAGGAAATAGTAAACATCGCATAGCCAGAACAGCATCAAATAAGCTTATATAGCTATTTAAATTATATTCAGCTTAGCAGGGAGTTCTATAACAACTCCCATAGTTTAGGTAAATGGAGAGTTATCTGATGCATAACAATAATATTTTCTCGAATAATTATGCCTTCAGTAGACATGTAAAAAGGTCAATCTTAAACAAATTTTCATTGGGTTTTGTGCTATTTTCATAGATTCTAATTATTTTGGTAATAGGCCAAATGCATATGTATATATATATATATATTGGCATGACAGGTGGGGACTTCAAACAGCGGTTTTACAATCACAACAAGTCTTTCAAACACAGAATGCATTCCAGCGAAACAGAGCTTTCTAAATTCATCTGGGCTTTAAAAGAAAAGAACGAAAACTTCAAGATTTCCTGGTCGATCGTCAAACAATCAAACACCTTAATTAATTCATCTGGACAATGCAATCTATGCACCGAGGAAAAACTAGCCATTGTCAACGCAACCAAAGAAAACCTCCTCAACAAAAGATCAGAAATAGTATCCTCTTGCCGCCATTGTAAAATGAGACCACCCAACCGTACTAAGAAGAAGCGCTGACCTGTTCTAAATAATTACCTAGCTTTAGTTGCCTGACGATCCGCTAAAGGTGAAACCACTGGTTGCAGCTCAGATCCTGCTTGTTGATAAATATGTATATATATATATATATATATATATATATATATATATATATATATATATATATATATATATATATATATATATATATATATATATATATATATATATATATATATATATATATATATATATATATATATATATATATATATATATATATATATATATATATATGTGAGTGTATATATATATACACACTTATAGGTGACGTCACCTATCAGAGCGTACTTCGTTGTAGCTGTTTCTCATCAGTCATGCGTTTCAATTGTTTTATTAAGGTTTTATTTAAGTTTTCACTTAACAGTTTCGTGTTGCATTTCTACACAAAAGAAGGGCTTATGAAAATTTTGTATTTTAATAAATCTTTGTTGACGGAATTCGACATACCTTGTATTCTATTTTCTTTATATATATATATATATATATATATATATATATATATATATATATATATATATATATATATATATATATATATATATATATATATATATATATATATATATATATATATATATATATATATATATATATATATATATATATATATATATATATATATATATATATATATATATATATATATATATATATATATATATATATATATATATATATATATATATATATATATATATATATATATATATATATATATATATATATATATATATATATATATACATATATACATATATACATATATATATATATATATATATATATATATATATATATATATATATATATATATATATATATATATATATATATATATATATATATATATATATATATATATATATATATATATATATATATATATATAAACAAAATAGGAAAAAATGACAATGTCTCTATATATTATTTTAAAACCAAATATTTCTGAAAACTCCTGTTTCCTTCTTAT
>JAIGNY010004502.1:465000-527500 GCA_020152595.1 Chiridota heheva
GTATCTAATCCCTACATGTTTTTGAATGCGTATATATACCTAGTGTATATAAATGTGTCAATAGGTAAAGAATAGTAGGATCGCAGACTTCAGAACTTGGGAGAACTTGCAACGTTTTATAAGGAGTTTTGTGTTAGAAATGCACGCTGTGTAAAACGCATAATGATATTCAATAACTTCCACAGTTTTATTGGAAAGTTTTAACTATTTTGTCGTTCATTATCATCACATCGCACGGGTGCACATCATTACATACATCGTCGCAAACGTTAGCATTTTCGCAAGAGTGTGTACTTTACATGGATGAAACCAAGTGAGGGCCTTAATACAGTGTGCGCATCATCAAAGAGGTGCTCATCTGGGAATGGTTTGTAGTATCGCAACAACCATGCACATCACCGCAAAGGGTGCGTATCATCGCATGCGTGCGCATTATAGAATGGGTGTACATCATTACCAAGCTGCGCTACCTCGCAAAGGTGCACATCATCGTGATGATGTTTATTAGAAAATAGTGTGATTTGATTAAATCTTTATATTCAAATATTAAGACTAGACAATCGACAAAAAGTTCAGTATAGGCAAATAAGAATACAATTGTTTAGGATTGTTTGTGGTTGTTGTGCTTGTCAATGATTTAACGCGCATTACTTAAGCAGTGGTTAACCATAAACCTAGCATTTTCTTTTGGAGTGTCATTATAACTTATTTCACACAAACTCTTAAACTTAAGTTTTCAAATACACAGTCAAATTTGTACACAATCGACGGAAGAAAGAGAGAGAATATTACAGATCATCAAATCTTACTTTTGACAAACTTGTTGCTAATGTTGACAAAGAGCAATTTCCAGTAGGATGAACGTATCTTAATCAACCAATAAATATAAAAAGATAAACACTAAAAAGGAAAGACTTCATTGACTTTTTTTAATCAAATTAATGACCATTTTTGAAAATGCTGATATTTCACGTACAAAGAGTTAACTGGTTTTAACTCTTGCCAATAGCTCATCAGAACAGGTTTTCATCACTGGAAATTTTTGGCATGCTAAAGCACATCGCTTTAATTGGGAACTTTCACATTTGACACTAATGTGAAAGAGCATGTTTTGAGAAAACTGTTTTTAGATTTTCAAAATGTAATCTGCTGCTGATCACAGTTCCTAAAATAGGCATGGGAATGTAAATATTACAATATTTAGAATGTAATTGCGAATTTTAAGACATAACAAAAATGTCTGTGATTGACTTTCAATTCAGCCATTGATTGGCTCCTTCAAACTATTTTTGTTTTAAAAGTAGTGGATGTCATACAATTAGACAAGGTTGTTCTGGTATTTTCTCGAAATTAACATTTTCTTACGACGTTCATACCACGTGATATTTTGCATGTTGTAGAAGTTACGTACTAAAAAGTTGTTTGCTTTTTAGTATATTTGATCCCTTCCAGGAAAAGCTTATGAATTTGTATGACTTGATTACAGTTTTGCTGTTTTAGCTTTGTTTGGCTTATTTTCAAATTAATCTGGCTTTATGCCCTTGGAACGATCTATCAATCCGTTCCCAAGCGATATAATGGATGGCAATACAACATGGATGGCGGGGATGACAAAGCGGATGGCGGGGGCATAGATGCACAGGAAACATAACAAAAACTCGTTTTGAATTTTGAACTTGGCAAACTTCTCTTGATGACCATTTTGAGTAGATATTACAAGCTCCCGATTCTGTTATGTAATTTGTATGGACATAAAAACACATAAAAAGTATATTGTTGACGGAAATATGCTCATGCAAAACGAATTAAAAAAGAGACTATACTAACTAGGTAATTGGAAAGGATATCTAAAGAAAATGTACCATTCTGAAAACAATTATTTGACCTCTGACCTTTGACCGTTAGGTCACATGTCCTATTTTGTGCTGCAACCAACCGTGCGTCACGGGTGACCTTACACCAACCCACCAAGTACAAATCTCCATCAACTACTGAGTATCAAAACAGAAGCAATAACGTTATTCCAACAAGATGCAACACAAAATCTACCATTATTATTTGGCCTCTGATTTTTGACCTTTAACCGACATGTCACATCGTTTGTGGAAGACTACATCATTCTTTATCAACTCACCAAATAACAACCCAATACACCAGTTCACGGTAACGATAATATGCATTGCGCAATGCAGGTCAAGAGGTCAATTGAGAATGTATTGCCATAAGCATCACTGACACGCATTGAGTAACACTGTTACTTCCCGATGTTTTTCGTTTAATACTTAAGTGGACTCGGTGCCTAACATGTATGTATTTGTGCTTTCGAAATGGATGTTCCTTCGATTAGGGACATCATGTGGGATGCCATGTGGGACAGCTGGGTGGGATGCCATGTAGGAAAATTTGGCTGGGATGCCATGTGGTACATACATTAGGGAGATATTCCATGTGGGACATATATATAGACATAGGGTGCAGGGATGACATTTGAAACATAGGGATGGAAGCCATGTAGGATATACCTAGCAGAAAAACACATTTAATACCAGCTCAAATGGTTTTAACTAGTTACAAGTTAAAACCAGTTCAAGTGGTATTTGGTGACAGCTTTCAACTAGTGTGACAGGTTTTAACTGGTGTGAAATGTTTTCAACAGGTGTCAACTGCTTTCAACAGGTATTGTCTCTGGTTTTGACAGGTTCGAACTGTTTTCAACTGGTCTGAAATATTTTTAACTGGTCTGAAGTATTTTCAACAGGTCTGAACTGCTTTTTGCAAGTGTCAAATGATCTTAACAGGTATTGTCTCTGATTTTAAGAGGTCTGAACTGTTTTCAACTGGTCTGAAATGTTTTCAAATGGTCTGAAGTATTTTCAACAGGTCCCAACTGCTTTCAACATGTGTCAAATGGTCTTAACAGGTATTGTCTCTGATTTTAAGAGGTCTGAACTGTTTTCAACTGGTCTGCAGTATTTTCAACTGGTCTGAACTATTTTCAACAGGTCTGAACTGCTTTCAATAGGTGTCAAATGGTCTTAACAGGTTTTTCAACAGGCCTGAACTGTTTTCAACAGGTGTCAAATGGTCTTAGCAGGTTTCTTAACAGGTCTGAACTGTTTTCACAGGTGTCAAATGGTCTTAACAGGTTTTGTTTCTAGTTTCAACAGAAAGCAACTATCTTTTAACGGAAACAACAGTTTTTGGCAGGTCAGATCTGCATTTGAAAAGTTATTTCCTTTACTAACTCTGCATCAAATATTACATTGTTTAGGGAAAAAGCAATAGCAAATTTAAATGAATAAACTTAATTGGTTTATTTTTCTTTCTTCACAAGCTACAGAACTAATATTATGAACTAAGATATAACATGCAAATATTGATTGAAAACATACTTTGGGAATTTTTTTTTACCTTGTAAAATGTCCTGTTTTGTTATCACTAAAAAGCAATATAATGAGTAAACTGCACTTAGGACAATAGAAGTTTTGAACACATACAAAAACTGAAGAACACATCTAGCCAAGAATTTGTTTTCAAGCTGAAAAATTAATACTTACGATCCAATAACAACTACCTTATACTAACTTAAATAACTACACATACAATAAACTCTTACCTTATTACAAGGCAAGTTGATAACAAAAAAAGGTTTTACATATATATCCAATTCTGAATTAAAAGATATGCATATTTGAGCATGGTACGTTTTCTTATCCTTTGTCAGAAATGTTTTAAACTGTTCAGTTTTCATTTTCTACTCCCAAACTATGATTTACAAGATGTGCACACTTGGGCATGGACAATATTTTCTTATCCTTCACCAAAAATGTTTTGAACTTTTGATTTTCTGCTCCTTCCTTTTCTATTCTTGCTCCTTTCCCTTTCCTGTTTTTTTAATTTTTCTACTCCATCTTTCTTTTTACGTTGCTGAATGTCCTGCAGATTTTTGCTAACACGTTTGTTAAATTTGGAAGCTTGCTGCCCACTATTTTCTTTAGGCAAGTCTGTTTGAGACATTCCAAAAAGTAATCTGTAAAAATAGAGAAAAGAGAATTACAGTGCGATTACTGATTGGTTATTAGGAGAACGCTTATCCATTCCAGACGCTTACCGTATTTAAGGTAATAAACGCCCAAAGCTCTTACGAAAATAAAACTGTATTACTGTTTAGGCCTGAAGCTATTTCCTAATAAGCGCCCATGCTCGGGGCACGTACAGTGTGCTATTCAATAAAATGTAAACAGGTTGTACACTAGCCCCAAAATAACCAACACAAAAACACAAGTTTTGAGCGGCACACGCAAAATAAGCAAAGAATATAAACAAAATAATTTAAGTCTTCAAATGAATGAAATGTACTATGTTATCCCTGTCAGTCAAAAAAATATTGGGTGGGCGCTTATTAGAACACGGGGAGCTTAATACGTTCGAATACGGTATATCCAGTTTATATTGCGCAAGCGGATAGGAGTACATGACTCCACCTGGAAAGGCCCCAGGCTGTCACAGCTTAGCTCCCCAGCATCTCTGGTACTCGTTTATAGCTGAGTGGACTGGACCAAGCAGAGTAAAGTGTCTTGCTTAAGAACACAAATTTCAGTGAGTCCTGGCTGTGAATTGGAATCAGTATGCTAGCTAATGTGCATGACACAATTCAACCAAATTGGAGGTTTTTTTCTATACAGCCTTACACTAATGACCCCTATGGTTGCCGTTGCAAGTGTGGCCTATACGAAACTCAAAATCAACATCATTTAATTACAGGCCGACAAAATTTCCTTGCTTAAAACTTCACTTTGACGTCTGCAAGTGTTCCTAATTTCATTACTATTTCAATACTTACATTTCGTTGTCATTGTTTGGAAGTCAAAAATGTGAAAGAGAATTATAACTACTGTATTCTAACCCTCGTGTCCTATGACGTAACTCTAAACTTGTAGAAAGTTGGAGTCCCAATAGTGCAAGTATAAGCTAATTATAACAGCACCTTCCATCCTCTGAAGCATCACAGACACTACCAGTGGAAGTTGCTGATGATTCTGGTAGGGTTCTTTCCTCCATCATTTTGGAAGTGGATGATAATCCACCGAGGTTAGATTTTAAGTTCTTCTTTGGCAGTTTGGTGGAGTATCACCCTAAGAATACAGCATAGGTTTCTTATCTGAAAGACTTGAATACATTATTACTTCCAGAGAAAAATATTTTGTGATTTTATTAACTTTTTGTACAAAATTTAGGAATACTTACCTGGTTAAGTTTTATATCTAATTATATTCACTCGTTATTAAAATTTGTTAATTTGTTGGGAGTGGCAGAATCTTTCAAATATTTGCGACAAGACTTGCAAAATTTCCTAATTTACATATCACATTTTATTTTTTTATTTTTATCAATTACATTTTTCTTGCATATTTTCATGCTTTAAAATTGACAAATGAAATAATAACATATTACTATCAATAACTCTTGAGAAATTTTGAAATCATACACATGAAAATACAGTTTGGTTTTAGGGGAAATGCATTTATCACATAAAAAGAAGAAAGTGTAGCCAAACAATATCAAATGTTGCACCGTGGGGTGCTTCCTCTTTAGCTACTTCACTAAAATAACAAATTATCAACAAATTCTAGTTGGAAAAGGAATTACACCATTCTTAAAGGAGCTAGTGGCTGATAAACGGTGGTGTATTTAATGTTTTAGACCAGTGACTCCAGGTAGACAAATACACTACAATTATTCGACTTGCTGTATACTTTTTGTGGAAAGGTGTAAGGAACAACACCCCCACATTTTGGCCGCCAGATTCTTAAGAACCTAGGTTATCTATTTAGTGTAGGGCAATCAGCTAAGTGACGCCTTGCAGTAGCTGACATTTAGCAAGTTAAAGGAAATGTATCGACCAATAAATACACTCAGAAGTGAGCACCGCCGTGCTGTATGTGGGATCGATAACATCACAGATGTCTCGCAATCAAAATTGAAAACTGGAAGTGACGTTATATCTGTACGGCGTTTTTCATTTCTGAATTGTTTTATGTGACGATAAAAAAAATGTAATTTATAACCACACGTGCACATATTTTCTGGAACTGCCCAATCTGATAATTTACAGAACAGACTGACTGTATATAGGCCTAGCCTAGTATTATCATGGGCCTATTAGTATTACATAAGACTAGGCTCTTAGTCATATGCAATAACATAGTAGGCAAACAAGATTTGGAAAAAAATAAATTGAATCAGATAGGGAAATCTAAATGGAATATTTTCACATATATTGTTCATAAATCAGCAAAAATGTGTAATCTTGAAAATAACTTTTAAATTTACATCATAAAACTCACCCTGGTTGTAAAAATTGTATGCATGCTCTGATATTCTTTGAGGTTTGTATAAGCTTTATAATCCGTTTTGAACGAGTTGGCAGTTGCAAGTGTTGGTACAATACTAATACCAGGCCTATTAAGGGTGTGAAAATTACAACGTCACAATACTCAAATTTTCTTTAGGTTTTTGATAGGTAGGGGCCTACTTAACTGCAAGTATCAAATGTGAAGACAAATCGATTTGTATTCAAAGAAATATTTACATTATTTTGTTCCCATAAACTTTTTGAACTTTTTGGAAAATATTTCAACTTCTTTCTTCTTTTTCAGACAATTTTCTTTAATTTTGGGAGGGGGAAATCAAAGTTTCAAACTTCGATTATATCTATTGATCCTCCCTCTCCCGTTAAAATCTCCCCCTCCCCCTCCCTCCCCCAAGCAATGTATATATTGCAGCGGCGTATGAAGATATTGCACATCGGGGGCCAGATTTAATTTTTGTCCCAAAATGGCAAACCTACAAAATGTTAGTCTTTTATCACGGTAAAATTATTTGTAAATGGGGGAAGGGGGAAGAGGAGGAGTAATTTCCCGAAAATAGATTTAGGACATTTCACGAAAATTGAAGCAAATTTAATAAGATTTTTGGGGAACTTTCACGAAAATTGAAGCAAATTTCCCAAAAATGAAGCATATTTGCGAAAATTAAAGATTTTTTTTTTTAATTGCTGGAAATTTTCCAAAAAGAAGACAATTTCACAAAAATTTAAGGAAATTTTTCTAAATTTGATGCAAATTTCCCAAAAATGAAGAAAAATACCAGAAAATGAAGGCCATTTTAGGAAAATTGATGCAAATTTTTAAGTGGAAAATATATTTTTCCACTGAAAATCAGAATTTTTATTCCGGAGAAAATTTCCAGTCAAGACTAACTGATTTTAACAGGGATTTGTAAAAGTCCCTGTTGGAAACAATAAATGCCCGTTGAGTCCACTTAAACATAACTGGCTTTAACAGGGATTTGCAATTGTTCCTGTTTAAAATAATAAATGCCTGTAGATTGCATTTAAACCTGTCTGGTTTTACCAGGTGATGTGTTCATTACCAGTTAAAAACAGGTATGACTTGTTAAAAACAGTTGAGACCAGTTAAAAACAGTGTGCTTTTCAACTGTTTTTTTTAATGCTGGGTAAGGATTATGCTATGTGGCTCATAGGGAGGGATGCCATGTGGCAGATATGGAGGGACGCCATGTGTAACAAAGGGTAGAATTCTAAGTGGGACATATATATGGATGCCATATGGAGCATTTAGGAGGACCGAATGCCATGTAAGACACAGGAATTGAGCGGCATTTGGGACACAGGGAAGGGTGACATGTGGAACATAGGAAGGGACACTATGTGTGACATAAGGAGGAATGCCATGTGGGACATAGGGTAGGATGCCACATGTATATAACAATATTAGATTAAAATGGAACGATAAATACCGTCATGGCTCGCATACTGATTCAAATTGACACGCATATCACAAGTCCAATTATAAAAGAAACATCCCACCATCCGCCCCACCATATATCCCATCTAACATCCTATCCTAAATCCCACATATCATCCCACTCCTGTCCCGCATGACATCCATCGCTATGTCCCACATGGCATCCCTACCCATATGCCACATGTCATTCCTCCATATGCCTACATGGAATCCCTCCCTCTGTCCCACATTGCATCACTCTCCATGTCCCACCCCCTACGTTCCACATGACATCCTACTGAGATGTCCCATGTGCCATTTCACCCTACCTACCATATGGGATCCATCCCTATGCCCCACATGACATCCATATCTATGTCCCACATGGAATCCTACCCATGTGACACATGTCATTCCCCCCATATGACTACATGGAATTCCTCCCTCTGTCCCACATTGCATCACTCCCCATGTACCACCCTCCTACGTTTCACATGGCATCCATCTCTATGTCCCACAAGGCAACTCATTTTAAAGATGTACCAAATGGAATCTCACTCAGATGTTCCATATGCCATCCCACCCTATGTACTACACGGCACCCCTCCCTGTGTTCCACTTGGCATCCATTCCTATGTCCCGCATGGTATCTATATCTATGTCCCACATGACATATTACAAAGCCATACTGTGATAGAATTAACACAGAGAAAGCTCTGGTTTACATATGATGGAACCGTACCGCGCTGATTGTTAATACCACTTGACCTGACCCACAATAAATTCCGGACAATCGCGTTTGTAACTGTGAACTGGCTTATTGCACTTTTTTCCATGACACGCGACTGACCAAAGTTTATCACTTTAAACTAATTATTTGACCTCTGACCTTTAAACTTTATATGACACGTCTCATTTCATAAGAGACACAACACTTCATAACCTTTTACTAAGCCACCAAGTACTAACCCAATATCCCTATGGTTTTCCCAGAAAGCTCGACACAAAATTTACTATTTTAACCAATATTTGACCCCTGACCATTACATAGCCCACCTTGTGCGGGACATAAGGTAACATCACCCCCACTAACTTGATAGTTTGTACGGCTTTTTCAGGAGTGCGACACAAAATGTTGTATACGTACACACCCATCCCATTCATTCACACGTCAGCGCGATTGCATATGTCCACTTGGTATTGTCGCTAGAAAAGGAAGGGTTTCATGATACTTGCATAGTTAATTGTCTGAATAAATGGTATATTATAATATAGAAATGCAAACATAACCTGATAAGGTTTGAAAGTACTTGCAGTGCGAAATAAGTTTTAAACCTTTTAACAAATATAGACTTTGAAATGTGTTTGCCCAATTAGCACAATTTAATCTCGGTTAATGGTTGGTCCGTGGGGTTACTTACCGTTATGTGGTCTATTTGCTTTGTTTACGATTCATCAGATAAGAAAATTGCATACTGGCATAACAGACAAATGCATAGCATAACTGGAATCGCTGTTTATATAAAACTTGTCATTAAAACTTGTGATTTATGCTATATACTATAGCTTTACATACTATACAGAAAAGCATACAGATTACTGTGAAACACTCTCAGGAAAAGTTTTAAAAAGACAAGAACACAAAATAGTGCCATTTTTTAAATGCTAAAACTATAATAAAATATAGGTAACGCCCTGGTCGGTCCTGCAGGGGTGATACAATATATCATTCAAAGTAACAAAACAAAACTGACAACTCTTTTACAAAAACTAAAGGTTTCACTGATTTAACATGTCGTAAATATGTTTTCTAACATTTGCGGAACATGGAAATCACGGAAAGAAAAAAATATATGTCGATTTACAGGTCACGGTGTAACATACTTGACCAGTATGTATATTCATCAAGACTACAATTACATAAAATCGTATTTCAATGGACTAAAAACCAATGGATTTTCGAACGAAATATTACAAAAATACGGTTGAGCCATTCTCCATCCCCGGCTTCTGCCGTCATCAGACCCACGTACCCTAGAAGGTCAAACCCCCTCGCCTTAGCGACCACCCAACACTTTTATCCTGGATGAAGTCCAGTTACTACTCATCTGTAATTATTCATGTGTTGTTTTTAGTCCCCCCTTCTGGGTACACTGGCGGGACATGAAACATTTGTTTGGAGGGAATAGTGCATTCAACATTGCCATGGTTAAAAAGTTCTATTTTTTGGCAGACAAATTGCACAATTTTCGTTCTAATAAAACAGTGTAGGAAAGAAAACAGATATAATACCATTAAGCAACAGTCAAAACTGTGTGGTCTGGTAAGAGTAAAACTACGATTTTCATATATACAACGGGCGACAAAGAAAATTGTTAAATATCTCAGATATCGAGACAGGCGACAAAACCAAATGATGTGTCAATCTTTTCAGAGAAATGAAGGCATGGTGAATATTGAATATGCCAAAAGAGGAACGATGAGCACCTACTACCACATAAAGAAAAAAAATGAACCCCATCATTAAAACTTAGGCATCTAGAAATTATTCATGGCATTAAACTTCTTTCTAGCTCCGAAAATAACTACATGAAATTTCTCCTACCTTATTTCCTTAAAAAAACATACAGATGGCTTAAATTCTAATTAATCTTAGGTACTTCGAGGAGAAAACTCTAATTTCAAAGCCATTCAAAGAGAGCAAATTTCATACTTGTAGATTTGTAGCTAATTTTTGAAATTTGAAACTGTTAGCTAGAAATTATTCGTTAAGAATACATTCAACTTTCATCATTAACTTGTTTATTTCTACTACCTAAAATAAGATAAAATGTTACATTCATATAAATAAATGAATTACATGGATTAGGCAAAATATGTAACATCTCTTATAGTGGTGTGATCCCCTTTAAAAGATAAAAAGATTAATAAATAAAAAAGAAACACAAATTACATAACATATAATTTGTACCTCTTTATTACACTGTTTTGTTAATATTTACACGCAAAATGAACATATAAATCACTAGTATTTCAAAGCATAAGAATCTTGCTAATCGAGAGTTTTAACTTTGGCGACATTTAAGATTTCTAAACAAAAGCTGTTGTATTTAACGAATATGAAAATCATGCACTTTCAGGAATACATTATATAAGACTTAGTAATTCTGCAATCTGTTAGTAAACATTTATCTAAATAATACTCATTAAGCTTATTCAGCTCTGCGATAAATAACTGCCTTCCCATGAATATAATCTAAATGGAGCAAGCACAGGACAAACTTAACAAGCGTAACACACCAACCATCTTACAAATGTCTAAGACCTTGACCAGGAGCTAACCCGACCAATAGGGTGGAGCATGCGTAATGATCACCATTTTAACTCAGGGGTTTCAGTGATTGATGTGATTTATTATGGCATTATTGGTGATTCTCATCATCTTCATCATCATCCTCATCCTCATCCTCATCCTCATCCTCATCCTCATCATCATCATCATCATCATCCTCCTCCTCCTCCTCATCATCATCATCATCATCATCATCGTCATCGTCATCGTCATCGTCATCATCATCGTCATCGTCATCGTCATCGTCATCGTCATCGTCATCGTCATCGTCATTTGTCGTCATCATCATCATCATCATCATCACCATCATCATTATCATCATCATCGTCATCATCATCGTCATCTTCATCATCATCATCATCATCATCATCATCATCATCATCATCATCATCATCATCATCATCATCATCATCATCATCATCATCATCATCATCATCATCGTCATCTTCATCATCATCAGCATCAGCATCGTCATCGTCATCGTCATCATCATCATCATCTTCATTATCATTATCATCATCATCATCATCATCATCATCATTAGCTGCAGCATCATCATCATCATCAGACACAACAAAAAGCGATCGAATTTTGGAGAACAGAACACGCAACTACTGTTTAACAAAATTAGACTGGCTATAAAGCAAAATGATTCAAAATAAAAAAAAAAAAAATCATTTTTAATTGGAGGTTTAAAAACGTTTTCCCATTTCATGTGTTCTATTTATAAACATAACTATTATGAAATCGTGACATATCCCAATACACACAGGGGGTCCATTGTCATTGTTATAGTTGCAAATGTTGAGATTACTACCTGTTTCATCATACCGTTCTATACTCCACGTATGAGACAATTTTGCATCAGCTAATTTATGTTTTACCCAAAGTACCAACCAGCTACCACCAGTCCATGATATACTTTTTGGTAATATGTAATTATTTGACCCAGATGGAGCAAGTAATCCCACCTGATCTGCACGACCAGCATTTTCTTTCAACAAGATAACACCGTTACGTGTAAGATCTACAACGGCGAAAATATCATCAACGCATGCAATGCGAGCGATAGAGTGGACGAGGTCACCGCATATCACCTTGCCTAGAAGCTCAAACTGTGAGTTGTATCGGTGAATGGCAGTGGATGTGCTGAATGCAGCAATGAACTCGTGTTTCCTTAAGCTGTTTGAGGAATGTGCACAAATAGCAGATATGAATGATGCTGATGATGCACACACCCTGTGTGATATCACTTTATCCTCTGATGTTTTCCCTTTGCCACCCCATTGCATGTACACAATATACACTGTTAAACCCACGCCAAGCAGAATATGGACCTTCTCATCAAACCAGTAACTAATGGGGGACATAACCACTGGATGATCTGCATCTTCACCTACACACCTTATGTTGTGCGTGAAATGCGTGTTTTGTGGATCATTACGATCTACGTTACGCACCTTAATCTGATCATCATATACACGCGAATCTATAATTTGAATGATAGATTTGGCCCTGAGATTAACACCAATGATATTATCATGACAAATTTCTGCAGATACACGTTTGGATGCAGGTTTTATATAGAGTGGTGCGATTTGTTCCCTTTTACTATTTATTTTGCTAAGCAAATTTTCAATGTCATTTGAAATTTGAAACAGATCGTCTTCCATTTGTGCCTGTTTTGAGAGGCTTTTCAAAGGCGTTTCCGCACCTATTTTTAATTCCTTTTTGAAGCTACAAATTGCCTCTATTTTTCCATGCAACTCAGACTCTATTTCATTACACACATCCTCTCTTTCTTTTAACAGTTTTTCAATTTGCACAAATTGAGATTTTAGTCCTTGTTTTATGTGCATATCAATAGCTCGTTGCATAGATTTTAAAAGGTCATCTTTATTAAATGAATTACAGGATGTTGTATTAAATGTGAATTTCTTGTGTAATAATGATCTCTCAAGCTTAAGAATGGTGTCTGTGCTTGCCTTTTTGAATTTGTCATCTTCTATCTTTGCTTGCCGGTATGTGATGATGTCCTTGTTATGCTCCTTGCACGTATCGCTCACGCATATTGCACATACCTGTTTTACACACTGTCTACAATACAAGCTAACGAATTCATCATGATGATCGCACTTATCCGCTGCATCTGGTAAAAAACGATTAAAAACATTTTTCATAAGTTTTCAGACAGTTATTTTGAATCCCTCTACATAGCTTTGATTCTGGTTGAGAAAATCAGTTGTTCTAGGAGATCTCCCAGCCTGGTTATCTGGGTACTTGGTATATGTAATTTTACAGTGCTTTTATATCTGTTTGTTGTAAACATAATGAAAATGTAACCTAACTCTGACAAAACATCACGAACAAGACCTGATAATCTTACTTTCAGGAACTTAAATTGGTTATGATTTCATTTGTAGAAAAATAGTGTTCTAATTTTCATACCCTTACCCAGAAATTTCTTTTATTTCTTATCAATTGAAAACAATCATTTCATTTTAGCTAAAAAAGTATTTGGCCGTGTAAGATCTGTAACAACCATTCAAGTAAGACAATTTAGAAATCTATTAAAAAATGATCATTTTGAAACGCTTGAATGTTCAAGCATACAGTATGCACAATTTTTGGAATTTTATGATGTATGAATAAGCGACCTTTGTATTTTCTTACGTAATTTTGTCTTGTTTTTCATTGTCTATCATACTTTATTTGAAAGGGTGCAACAAAATTAAATGAAACTGAGCTGTCTGTCTATTCATACATTACAGATTTATTGCAAATTCCTTAAAGTTCGATTAGCCATTTCTGATTATAAACAATTTTTCCGAAAATCATAAACTTTCCTATCCAAAGTTTACACCGAATGTACAGCTCAATTTTAGACCAACTTAAATAGTCCAATATCAAAATTCTGCTTTTGAGTTTTACAAATATTTGATCAACCTATTTGAATTAAACAGGTTATTTTGTAAATCAATCTTCAGGATTAATTTGATGTTATTCCAATTTCCAATACCTGTACCTGGAAATTGGCACTTCAAAAGTTATTATGTTTTTGAGACTTTGTGTAGATCTAATGAACGCCCCATGGAATTCCAAGCTTATTATTAGTAAGTGCTACAACTTTTTGCTCGAAAATAATCTTACTCTAAAGACCCTCAACCTAAAATTTGTAGTAACGTCTTTGATTTTACCTCAAAAAATATATGTTTTTTAGCTTTTCCATTACGATATTGTCTCTTTACAAAAAATTATTAGGAACGAGAATCAAACTGACATGGCCACTTTTCACTGGACAATGTGCAAATGACAAGCATCCAATTACATTTATTGTTACCAGTTAGACGTATTGTACCTAGGGCAGGTGTTGCTTCACTGGCTTTCGTAGCCGGGGTGTTGGGAATAGGGAGTTTTTTCTGAAGAAAAAACCAAATACTTTAAAGTGTATAGGTCAATGAGCACCAACTGATTAATTTAAAAGTCTACGGACTTTTCTATACTAGGTTTAAAGATTTTGTTTTAAACTCTCAGTAGATAAGTGTCTGAAGTTTGAAAATAGCACTTTTAGGTTTTTAGTTATAATTGGTCAAAGTGTGACTCGGTAGACAGTCCAAAATTATTCGATAAGTGTTTAAATTTCTTTCCTGAATCTCAGTCACTAAAAGTTATGGGACAATTTATTCCTCTTAGAACTACATAAATACACATCAAGGTCACTCTGTAATGCATCGCAAATTTGCATACAAATTTTGCACATCGATGTTTAGAAATTAAAAACGTTGCTAACTTCAAAAAAGACCTTTATTTCTTGATTTCAACCGAATTTAGTCAATCTGGCCTTTAGACGTCTATATGCTTTGAAATTAACAATCTTACTATGCGAGTTTGGGTAATGTAGATTTAGAGCTGTGAATTATCATTTTCTACACAGGGAAGGTGCCACTAACTGGCATTAATAGTGCTAGAAGGTGTTTCTCTATGAATAGTGTACTTTGATAGTAATACCTATAGTGATATAACTGTCAAAAAATGTATGGGCCATTAACTGTGGAAAATAAAAGAGATATATCGTGAGTTAGTGATATTAATGGCAACAAATATTATTCACATTGTCAATAACAAAAACCATTGATGTTAATCATTTGGTTAAAACTTACTAGAGACTTCGCCAATGTCTGTGATGCCAGTGAATGGATAAAACCGTATCTCTTCTTGACTGAGGTATTCCATTTCTGGTACAGGGTGGTTCATCTCCTCCGAAAGGTCTTCGAATGCCTTGTTGATAACTGGAAGTATTTTTATCACGTTCCAATGAGACTCCTCCAGTTCCGCTTGAGAAGCGGTTTGCTTTGCATTCTCAAAGCGTTCAAGAACATGCGTCACCTTTACCTCTGTACTTTGAAAATAGTGTTTAAATTGTTCTGAAGTTTTTTCAAGTGCATTAATGGCAGCACGTTTGGCCTTCTCCAACTGCTCAGACTCTTGCTCTGCTATCATATTTGCATTTGTAAGTCCCTCGGACAGTTCATTCTCAAGAGACACGATTTTCTCTTTTAGTTTCTTTATTTCCATATTTATAGAATCGCTTAATTTTTGCTTTGCGTCCTGCAATTTTTGGTCTATCCTCTTCTGTTTCTCTTTCCATAATTTACACATTTTATCGTGTATATCACCATTTATAATGTTTGTTTTCTTCTGTCCATCTTCAATCTCTTTTTTGTATGCCTTCCATATCTTTTCTTTACTCATGACGTCATTGCACACAACCTTCATTTTCTGGAATAGTTTTTCCGACATGTCAAGCACTTCCACGCATTCATGTTCTCGGTGTTTAATAACAATGCATGTTGAGCATACCAACACATCATTGCACTTTTTGCAGATTAGGTGCAGGACTTGATCTCGATGTCGCGGACATTTAGGTTGCTTGGAAACAGAGGTCTGCTTCTGAAAAGCTTTGAAGACGTCCTCAGGTTGCAAATTGTTGGGACTTTTAACGGTCTTGTGGTCACGAAGCCCCTTCATTGAATGTAATGTATTACACGATTGGCATAAGTAAGAATTACAAGTAATGCAAAATGCTTCATATTTCTTTGTCTTGTCACAAAAGCCGCAGGTACCGAACATCTCCTTTCTGTTTAATCGTTCTGTTAATTTGATTCTATCTAAAAGCGTTCTCGTTAAAACATCACTCACGAATCCCTCTACTCCTTTCGACGGTATGGATATCTTCTTCCTACACATTGGGCAGTTTATAAAGCTAGATTCCCCTAGTAGGAGACTTGTTATACACTTTCTACAGAATCTGTGAAGACATGGTAAAAATCTTGGGTCTTCTAATGTCTGAAAGCAAACCGCACATTCAAGGTTTTCCATGTTGTTCTCTCAGAGAATTTTTTCGGCAATGCTGTTACGAGATCTTTAAAAGAGAACAAAAATATAATTTTGTAAGTGCACTTTTGTGTGTAATAGTTCTGGCAATACAGAGGGCTGGAGAAGCTCTTCGCATTGTCCAGAAAAAAGGCATCAATAAAATTCTATCAATCGTTTCACCAGCTATAATTGCAATTGTAATACTGTAAGAATTGTAAGATATTCACGTAAACTATACCTACTGAGCATTCCTGAAAAAAAGAACGGCCATTCTAACTTTCTTTTTTAGTACATATATATATATATATATATATATATATATATATATATATATATATATATATATATATATATATATATATATATATATATATATATATATATATATATATATATATATATATATATATATATATATATATATATATATATATATGTATATATATATATATATATATATATATATATATGTATATATATATATATATATATATATATATATATAAATATATATCTATATATATATATATATATATATATATATATATATATATATATATATATATATATGTATATATATATATATATATATATATATATATATATATATATATATATATATATATATATATATATATATATTTATATATATATATATATATATGTATATATATATATATATATATATATATATATATATATATATATATATATATATATATATAAATATATATATATATATATATATATATATATATATATATATATATAAAAATATATATCTATCTATATATATATATATATATATATATATATATATATATATATATATATATATATATATATATATATATATATATATATATATATATATATATATATATATATATATATATATATATATATATATATATATATATATATATATATATATATATATATATATAAATGTTGGATAGAATCAGAATCAATTTACTTTTACAAACTACAAAATTGGGTTAAATGCCTGTCGGAGTGAGCAGGAATACTAAAATGTAAACCCCAACTACAAGTAAACAGATTCACTATGAAATTAACGTTTCGTCAAACGTTCACTGTTCATCGAGGAAACTTAACAAAGTCCTTTTTTTCTAGATTTGGTAGTGTTTTTTCTATTAAATAAACCACGCAAAATATTTTGCCAATTTTACCTCTTAACTGGGAAGTAAAAGCCGCGCAGGAAATATTTTGCACTTTCCATCCGCTTCTAACGCCCTTCCCACATAAGTGTCCCTTTTTTGGTTAGGTAACTATCTCCTGTAATGTAATTTACATATAAAGCTGGAACTGAATCTCTTTCCTCTGTGTTATAATAAATTAGAAGCCTATCTATCGATTTTTTGCTAAACTATGAAGCTAGGTCTTTCAAGCGAGGATGTAATGTACATTTTTGTACCTAGGGTGATAAACATGAGAAGAAAAGTATGTTACATTTTTAAACATAATAGAGGCAATTGTTGTTTGTTATTGAGGTAGCACACAACGGTATATCAATTTTCTGGTTAATATGAATATTCAAGTGACCTTTGCCCTCACATCGTATGTGAGCTATGTAGGCATAAAGGTTATCGATCTTTTGTGGATAATATATCTGTGAAATCAGCAAAAAGAACGCCCTTACTTTCGGTACATTGCTCCTTTAATGAAATTACCGATCTAAAATTGCTCACATGAATTTAATAGTATTTTACTTAATTATTCAAAAGGGTGCCAGTAAAGCTCGTTAATTGCTGGTAAAGTAATGAACATAACTTAAATCACAAATTAGGATAATGGAGAAAATACAACTTCAATTCTGCGTGCTTACACTGATAGATTGATCTAAAGATATTTCCAAGGTTCAACGTATATAGGAATGTTTCAATATGGAACCCATGTAACAATTTAGGAATTTATTGCGAAATTTACATTTCCCGCGTGAGTGTAAAAGGCTATTGTAGCGACCAGTAAACCATGTCACTCACAATTGCAGGCTCGCGAATGTGTGTATATTATAATAAAAAGGAAAAATCAGTTCAAATCACTTACCTTAATGCGTATAGAAATAAGATACATATATGTACAAATATGTATCTAATCATGTGTTATTGTCTTTTTATTGAGCTCCTCCACAGACAAGTGACGAACTTGGTTTCCAAAGCGTGTGCGAAATTTGTATAGAACATTACTACTCTGTATTGTAGTCACTAACTTGCTGTAAATCTTATTGCAGAAATATGATAGCCAGTTATAACAGATTCTTGTTACCTTACGAATAGTAATCGGATCTATGTTATGGAACATAATCATGAAAATCGCAATCAGAAGCTTCAAATTGGTACGCATACGCTCTCCAAGTTCGTTCCACTCAAAACACGAATATCGTCATTATACAATGGCCCAACCCTTTATTTGACTTTGGACTAAAATCTCGTGATGAAGACATGATGAAATATTTGTTTGTCTTTAAATGAAACAAAGATAACAAGTGCCATTAGTTAATAGAAACGGGTCAAAGGACAGTGATACACCTTTTATGAGATATGCTTAATTTTTTTTCAGTGAGAACAAGATATCGTTAATCTTAGGGACTAATATTTTTTAATATCATATGAAACTTCTAAATCAGCATGCGTCGCGCTACA
Organism: Chiridota heheva; assembly: GCA_020152595.1. NCBI lineage: Eukaryota > Metazoa > Echinodermata > Holothuroidea > Apodida > Chiridotidae > Chiridota > Chiridota heheva. The sequence continues at coordinate 484,200 of JAIGNY010004502.1, forward strand.
ATGATTCAGATCCAAGCATTTGGCGAGGTTGATGCACAGTCTAGTTTTTGTTGCTTCATTGTTAATTTATTTTAAAGGCGCATTTCCCTCTTTTAAGCCCTGAAAAGTGAAACATAACTTGTCAGAATCCCTTACAATAAAGAATTCACCAGACTTCAAAAGTGTTTTAAAATAAGCTTTTTCTCCATTTTGTGATAAGTCTACCTCTTTATGTTCGAATATATGATGATAGATTTTTGAGTAGATCCTGCAAAGTTGCTAGTTCTAGCTAAAACTGTGAAGCAAAAATGTTTCCCGCAAACTTCCTTATTCATTTATAAAATATCTCTACATTTGGGTATAATCTGTGGGTTTGATCCCGTAATTTCTTAAAATTCTTAAAAAAATACTTGGTTACTTTAATTATTGTTCAAAAGTTGGGGTGAAAGATGAGCCTAAAATCTATTATAAAGCCGCCCAAAATCTGTCAAATGCTAGTTTAGAAACTGATCTCAAATTAGTCCTTTAACATAAATATCATTTTCTTTTTACGTTCTTAGTTAACTATGAAAATATTTAGATCGCGAAGTTACACGATGGAAGAATTATCGTATGTTCACACTATCCTAATCTTCAGGTATACAACAAAAATCTTGGTCAAAAATTAATAGAATTATGGTAGAATCTTAAAATGGAGGTCTCGTGGAAATAAAATTGGGTGGTACACTTTCGTGACGTCATCTGCGGCTGTACATCATTTCTACGTATGTTCAGTGTACTAGTGCCTTACTGTTACTATTTCTGATGTGCGGTCATGACTGTTGTATAGTGGTTGAGTATGGTTATTGAATAGTTTGTGAGTGACCTTGTGATACATACGTTGTTGGCATGTTTGGATCACAAGGTTTATGCTCACACAAAGCTCAGGGTCTAGAGTCGAATCCATGTCAGCTTCGGCCTTAATGCTGCTGAGAGTACAAGTGCCACTGTCATTGATTTTTAGACGGTGCGCTCTGCATAATAAATCAATTGAAATGGTAAAAAAAGGTTGAGTACCATGACTCAACCGCAACATCTTTTGGGCACACTGACACTATTTGATGCACTTATATTCCCTACTGGTGGGTCACAATACATTTTCTTGAATAATATTGGTCATTGACTGATATTCCGATTATATGTGAGAGAATAAATCTAGTTAAAAAGAAATACACGGGCTATATTCTTATAGGGCGAAAAGTAAAAAAAACATAATAGATAAGTGGTCATTGTAAGTAGGTAAGTAGTCATTTAGACCTTTCATCATTTTCACGAGCGTCCAATCCTTAGACATATTTTTTGCGCCCCTTCTCAGAAAGTACACGTCAATAATGTCGCGTGTTGTCCTTCTAAAATGGGTACATTCGTATAAGATATGTACACAAATTTCCTCCTTGAAATTGTTATTTCTTTGACAAAATAATTGTGTAAAATCACATGAAAAATCACGTGCCGGTCCGATACGTGTCTTCATATCATCACGGAGAGTAGGTCCAAGATACCGGACAGTACACACACTGACATTTAACACCTAAAAGACTCCCAGACGAATATCATTAAATAATGATTTATGGATTGGTGGTAGCCCCTCCGGCAATTGTAAAAGCCGCTCTGACATTTTAATAGTGCCACTTTCATAATTGCAAATGGTACCCCGACAATCAAACATGATTTTTATCTCTTAAATAAAAAAAGTTACCTTTCATCCTTGGGAGTGGGGATATGATAAACGATATTGACTTATTAAATTATTCATTTATTTATTCTGAAATAAATGAATGAATCATTCAAACAATTAAGATAATCCTTGCAATTTGAAAAAAAACAAAAAACACTGCAATGAAACAGAAGACACAATCACTGCCGAAAAGATTAATCCAACTCAAAAGAAGGTTTGATTAAGTGATGGCATGCCATAACGATGATGGATTTCCAGGTTTCTCACAGTTGAGATACTTACAAAGTCTACTTTTCCGTTGCTGCCTCATGACATAAACGACGCGGATATCCAAAGTGAATGGAGTCGGACTTGGTGTTAGGAACCTTATCTGTCTCATGTGGACAATAACAGGGGGCATAACAATATTTAAAATCTACCGAGAATATTACAGTGTTGCAGACATGAGACTTTCCAAACGTTTCCAATGTCGTATATTGCATGTACATTATTTTGACAAGCTGTTTACATTAATCATGTGAAATAATACAGAAAAACCCACCTTCATAGGGTACCTTTTGATCGCCACGTAAACAAAAGAGGGGTTAACCGTCGAACAAACAGCATATTTGAAGGCAAATATTTATTGAAGTTTGATTGTCATATCCAGCTTTATACTTTCAAGTTCCTCTTTTATGCAATTTTCTATTTTATGCAATTGTTGTAATGTGTTGAAATGTATAATTGATAAAGAACTAAAATACTTGCCAAAATTGTTTTGACATATCCACGTTGAAAACCAATCAATACAACGCCCTTCCACCCACTATTCAATGCTGGGCGCTTTTTGGCAAAAATTCGAATTTAAGTGAGGGGAGTGGTGATTTTGTCTTAAGCAATTCAGGCAATATTTGTCCGAATGACTGTACGAAGTATATGAGAAATGTGAATGATGCAGATTTTTGCTGAATTTCTAATTGTAAACATTAGCTTCTTTACATGATAACCATCATTTATTCTTCATTCAATTGGTGCATATTGTTGAGTACAAATGTTCTATAACAATATTTTCAAAGAAGTGTCTATGTGAAAGCTATATTGAAACAACAATAATGATTACCTTTTTCTACGCCTTATATTTTACAAAGCGCAAAGACAAATAAATTGATATTGTCTTCACAACTGTAGGATGAATTGGAACAGCAGCGCCCGTATTTTCAAAAGCAAGGGACGAAAACCTTACAAAAGGTTTTGTCATCTTCCTATTTGTGTTGCCATTTTGCTAAAAAGTAAATTGCGTTTCCAGAAAATGTGAAGGGAAGAAAATTGGAATTCCTGAAAAGTTACGGGGTCATAGCCACTCCCCCGCCTCCACACACACACAAACGCATATACCCATACACCCTGCTTTAAATGCCACTAAATTGAAACCTACATGTAAAATGTTTTTAACCAAATATGTTTTAAAGAGGTGGAAACCTTGTTTTCTGTTATTATTTTTTTTCTTTCTGGCTGCGTCTTTTAAAAGAAATCTTACATTCAAGGACCCTGTCATATTTTTCGTGATCATGGAGCTTGGGGAAGAGAAGCAAATATTTTAACCATTGGTAAATGGGTTTTTTTTAAATTCAGTTTATCCATATAGTTGCATATTCCATAAACGTTTGGACCCTTTGTGTTCTTTCAAGGGTAGAAGGGATGCCCCCAGGCCTCATTGTTACCCATACTCAAGTATTTTAGATCCAAAATCCAGATTTTGGCAATCATATGCTTTGTAAGGAATAAAGTGAGTTAGGCAACCCTATTCACTCAATCTCTCCTCGTGAAACGTAAAATAATCACAACCTCTATGACCCTCCAGAAACAGAAACAATGACCTGATGACACAGACTTAGTTAGATATCTTATGTCCATGAATGCAAAATTTTCTCTTTAAACCGTTAACTGTATTTATGTGGGATAGAGTTTGAAAGGATGCGGACGAGACCCTATACTCAATCGATTCATAGAACATAAAATACGCACACGCCCAAGGACCATCCTTCGTCCCTCACACATGTTAAGATATTGTGCAACGTCGTTGACTTCAGATTGTTCCCTTCAGCTGATCAAATGTCCTTAAGAGCTACAGTTTGTGCGGAAGTGTGAAAACTGTCCGTCGACCCTTCTCAAATACTCACCCAGAAAAGTGTTACGATTTTCAGAAACTTAAAGTCTGATCAAAGTAAAACTTTATGGCACGCACAATCACAATTTTCTACATCCGTACATTAAAGGCCATATATTTTCTTCTGCGTTTAATTTGGGGTGTTGAAGAAGACTTCTGCGCATTCCGTGGACGCAGAAAGTACGCAATGAGGAGGTGATCACAGCCTATACGCCAGTGTAACAGGAAATTTTGTCCCCCTGGAGAAAATGTCCTTTGGACTAAATGTCCTAGGAAAATATGTTTGCCAGACATAATCTCCTAGGAGATTTTGTCCCCTAGGAGGTTTTGTCTCCCATACACAGAAAATTCCGTCAGCCAGGAGAATTTGTTCCCCCAAGGTTTATAATGATAATTTGAGAGGGATTGGGGAATCTCTAGGATGGGCGAAGAGTGAACAGTCAACACAAATGTGTTTCACAGCTGTGAGCTTGTGATAATCAATTGCAGAAGGGTGGGGATGAGTCTTTACGGAGGTGTGAATAAGTGAGGCGTATGGCGTACTTGGAAGAGGGTGGTGTATACAGACATGGTCTTAAGAGGAGAGGTTGTGTGGATGACAGGAATGGAAGGCTAGATGTACGCCTGGCTGGATGTTGCAGAGTTTGCTATCCGTGTGGGTGTCCCAATTTGATTGTCAGCTGTGACGAACATGTGAAAACAATAAGCAGTTTGGTATCGGCAAGTGTTTTGGGAAAGAGGGTAGCGGGAAGTTGAGAGCTGGTTTAAGCAGCCGAGTTTGATTTGTTTCAATTAATCATATCAGTTCTGTGCTACCTGTAAGATGGCTTTGGCTTTAGCTGAAGGTGGCATGGAGCTATTTATTGCACTATTGAAACTTATCAAGTCAGAGATCCTTTTTTTACCAAAAAGCCTAAGAAATAGCTCCCGATGAAACTTTTTTCAAGCACATCTAGTCAAGTTTGGTCATACTTATAGTCAAGACATATCCATTCTCTATCATTACTGAATTTTCAGCTCCTCTCGAAAATATTTTGATTAGCCTTTTTTCTGAGCGTTCACATTTTGGGCTTGCATAGTAATACTCATCTAGTTCTGTGCTTCCTGAAAAGATGGCCACGTAAGGTAGCATGGAACTATTTTTTGTTTCCTATTGAAACTTACGATGAAAGAGTCAAGTTTCGGGTCTTTTTTGTACTAGAAAGGGGAAGTTTTGCAGACTTTCAAGATGTTTTCTGGAAAGTACCATTTAACATATTCTGGATGATGGTATGTTCAATAGGGGTTGACCTGAGGTTTTGGCCCTCTTTTTCAGGCTGAAGTAAAGTGTTATACACCCTCACCAAATAACTCAAATTTTGGTATGGGTCCATTGTAAAATAGTTTTCCATGAAACCTGCTCTGAAGCAGATCTTGTCAAGTTTGGATATGCATGGTCAAGACCTATCCTTTCTCTACCATTCCTGAAATTTGCAACTTCTCAGCTCTTGAAAAGTTTGTTACTAGCCTTTTCTTTGGCCTTGGGAGATCTCATTTTGGGCTGGCGGAGTAATACTGTATTAGTACCGTGTTACCGCTAGTGGGCAGCCTGCTACTGAGAAATGTTTAGAACGTCGACCAGACCCCTATTAGCCTACCAGACTTTCGCCCATGAACCTACAAATTTTAAACGAATTTTCTCAATTTTCGGGGAAATTTCTCCACTGCCTGTTTAGAACTGGTAACCCAAATGCTTATCTGAGTAGACTTTATCATTATAATTTAAATTTGTCTTCCTTTTTACAATTATATTTTAGAAATTTGTGTTGATTCTTAAAAATCAGAGCTTTTCTGATACGCCTCTTGTCCCAATGCTTTGCCCCTAACCTGCCAGGAGCCCTTAATCAGGTCCACGATGTTGATCGTACATGATAAAAAAAAGTCTTCCGTCTGGTATCAATAGCTTGAAGGTTGTGAAGGTATTAACCAATTGTAATCCTGTCATCAAAGAATTTTCAGGTATTTTGCTTTTAGATCAACGCTACATCCAAAAACATTTTCAGAGACTTAAAAAATACAGAACACAAACTATTTCACATGTATTATTAATCTGTTTTAATCATATCAATCGCTAACTTAAACATTATCCACACAGGATGACACTATCACTTTAAAATATTAAAATGTCTATCAATACAACATTTTTCTTTTATACACAGTTCAGAAAAGCAGTGGTGGCGAAGGTGACTCAGCGCCACCTCCCATCCATTTTCAAAAACCTAGATCGATCATAAAACAATTTGCACTATTGATAACAAATGTCATTAGCTGATGCATTTATTGTAAGTGATCAAGAAAAAAGTGTGAAGTAATAATTTGCAACTGAAAGCTGCACGTTGGTGGCTTTCATATGAAACTAACTTTCGCTATTGATACAATCTATATCCCCTTCTATGTAAAACCCATCCCTGCACACCGTACTCATTGTGCCCTCCCCCCTCCTCCCCCCTCCCTCTTCTTCTTTCACCAATCATTATATTGTTTATTGATGAACAAAGATTGTTTTGGAACCTTGTGATTTTTTTTAGGAATAATGCGATACAAACCTTTTGCACATACAAAATTCAAACAGTACAAAAGTTAAATCAATTTTCTTTAAAATACATTAACAATTGTTAAGAAAGTGAGGATGAGAAAGCCAACCTTCCATAGTAGACTTACTACACCAGTCATTTCTATACAGATAAAAAGAACTTAAACTTGAATATCTCTATAATGGAGTAAGCTTAGAATACATTTCTTCTCTATTTTTTCTATTAAAGTCCTCTTTTATATAAGAGTAGCCTGTCTTGACTACTAAACTAATCCTTTAAGCAATGTTTAATGATTGCAAATTGCTCATTATGTCAAAAGAGACATACTGTATTAGTTAAAAAATGAATCTGAGAAAGAAGTTAAGTAATAAAGTGAATAAGCATAAGGTTAAATTCCGCATTTGTGAATGCAATTTTTCTTAATATTAAGACAACACATATACATTTCATGAAATTATAAACATTTGCAGTGGCCTAGTTGTGTTTAAGCCTGTATCTGTCTGACTTGCAAAACGTTTCTTTCACAAAATGCAATCATAAGAACCCTTTACACAATGCATTATGCAACTAACAAATATTTAACAATTTTAAACCCAATTTTTAAATCTTTGACCATAAACTAACATTACACTAACACGTATGTCATCTAAGGTAAATCTTGCAGCCACGTCGCAAATAAAAGAAAGAATGTGATGATCTCATAATATCTTCTGGAGCCGAAAAAAATCAATATGAGACAAGGTATGTTGTATTGTAACATAGACTGTACTTGCATATTTAATAAACTTGAAAGGTATATGGACAGCTATATAAATGTTCTCTTTTATCTCTTATTTAGTTTTAATTGTTGATTGTAGGTTTAGCTAAGTTCCTAAAAAAAATCCCACAACTAATTATCAAAATCAACTAGTCTCTTTCAAACAAGAGGTACATGGTTAAAAAACAAAGCATTTACAAAAGAAATAAGAGAGGTATGCCCAATGTTATCTCTACACTGTCCACATATCTTGAAGTGGATCAGGCTTTTGAAGTGGAAATTATCAAACTGTGTAGCAATTCAGTTCTTTCAATTATCTCCTCCACTTTGCAAAATGATGAAAATGAAATACCAACATCTTGTGTTCATATGCTGACATAATCTTTTCATGTCACATATTGCTATGAATATTTTTTTCACAAAATGGGTTAGATACTTGTTTTAAATGTTTAACTTAAATATATTCAAAATATAAATGTAACTGACAAAGCATAATCTAAAATTTAAATACAAGAGGTGTATGCATTTTGATACTTATAATATTAAGCATTTTCCAGATCTACAATAGCATTCTTATGTGATAATATTTATAAACAGAATAAACAAAAAACACAACATTGAATCAATTCAATAGCTTGTTTATAGTGTCAGTTAATAAGACTAAAAATTGATCAGAAGTTCAACAAAATCAATATTCCAGCACATCAAGTTGGAAACCAGTTTCGATGGTAAACCAGAAATACCCATAAGAGACCAAAAACCAAGGGTTCCCAAAAAATATAGAAATCTCATAGAGTGCATGAATTGTTTTTTAAGGAGTTTAAGGGGGAACTATGATCCATCTGTTAACAAATGGATACACAATATAAACATTGAGCAGTGTAACACACTAGAAACTGCACCCAGCAATAAAGTATGTCTTGTGCTATACTTTGTACTATGTACATTATGTCATCTACATTGTGACAAGGATGAAGTGTTCTGGTTTCTGTTGGCTCCAGATGCTAGGATGACAAAGCAGTTTCCGCTTTTTTCTTCCTCATTAGGAGTCGCTCTTTCCAAATCTACTTTTGAAGAAACAAATTAGGAGACTGAAAATAGTCTCATACTCAATGTACATGGATCAAATCTCAGACAGGGTGCTGTGCCGTGTCCTTGAGCATGACAATTTATCCCATTTGCTCCAGTTCACTCAGCTGTGAGATGAGTACCAGTTTTGATTGGGGAATTACACGTGCGATAGACTGGTACCCCATCCAGAGGAGTCAAGAACTCTCATCCGCTTAGCCCCATGGGGCCCTGGTATACGCACCGGCTCTATAAGCCCTATTAGCTTGATAGGATCTACATTTTTAACTAAGCTTTTTCCCATTCGATGTTAGCTTGGAAATGTTCTTTACCATATAATACAATTAGATTTGCATCAAATGTTTGTCGTTATTCAACTGTAACATACCTTTCTATGAGATAAAAACAAAATTGATTATTTATTTCAAGCTAGTCTTTGGCACTGTCACGAAAGGATCGCACAAAGAAATTAAATTCTGATATACAAGCTTTAATTAAATAAATAGATGGATACTAACCTTAATTCGCCCTTAATTAACAAATCTTTTTCCTGTGTTTTCTTCGGTACAGCCTACTCTGGTTGAAAAACACCATTGTTTCTTTTATTAACTCTCTTGAACCTGTGAACGAAAAAGACAAAAATTATAAGGTGAAAAGAAAGTTAGGGAAAAAGTTATCAATTTCCAACGAGGACACCATGATCAACTATTTGAGGCCAGCATAGAGAATGGGCTTTAATAATGTAGCTAAAAGGGGCACTTCATTTCAATGCACCTGAGCTGTGAAGGGTGCAATTACCTTTTCCTTTGTTTCATATTTACAACATTTGACTATAAACCCCAAATATTTTTTAGTTATCCGAGATATTTTAAGACTAAAAAGCTAGGTTATTACCTCACCCAGTAACTTAGAAAACATATGAAAGCACTCTACTCCACTTAAAGAAAATCAAGTATTTTTGGTATGAATGGAAATCAAAACAATTTTTAGATAAACTTGGTGAGCTTAGGCTATATTAGGTATGGAGAATAACTCTAAAATATATTAGGCATGTTGGAATTGCCAGGAGCAAGAGGTATGTACTCTACCGAATGCTGAAATTCCAGTTTTATCTGAAATGATAGCGCTTTAGTGTTATACAAACTTAGGTATAAAAAGCTTGAATTTGGCCAACAAATTGTTTCCCCTACTTACCTACCTACCCAAGTGCGTTACATCAACCTAACATTTTTTTTTCAAGATGGCCTTGATTGAGGGTATGGTAAAGATCAGGTCTCTTCATTATAAAGATCGTTTTCACATTTCCATTTAAAGACAAATGGCAGAGGGTTAAAAACAATGGATTCACATAACAAAATACGGGCATTGTCTTGCTCATACATCACAAGAGTAACATAAATTTGCATATTTGCTCAAAAATCTTCAAAACGCTGTAAAATGGCCGTTTCTTAACTGATTTAAAAAAAATTGTTTGCTACTGTATCTTCATATTTTCAAGTGGATTTGAAATCAATACAGCTAATGTTGCCTCTATAAGTCCATGTATCTTTAAAAATTAATATATAACATTGAATCCAGAATTTTAGATTCAGAATATTCAGAAAAGTTAAACATACCTTGAATTTAGTGGTCGTACTATAGGAGTTGCTTGTGGAGTGCCCCCTTCCTGCGTCTAAAGAGTTCATGAAGCTGTTGAAAAATTTATTAAGAAAAATGGAAATTTTAAGTGTCTTATATACTGACTAGTTCAAGGAAAAGCTTAGGGTCTTTGAGGGTTTTTGGAGAAAGCGCTTTATATATAAATCAATGTATTTTCAATATTAAGAAATAGAAAACATAAAAAGAAAAGTACACTTTGTGAGATTATTTACAAATGCAATGTCCTTGAATTTCCATTTCAATATGGTACAGGATTGTTAAAGAAACATATTGGTGATTCAAAAACCATGTTGATATCTTATCCCATCCATTTAAAAGTTATTTACATTTTAAAGTTTTGGAGGGTATATTCTAAAGTGAACTTGCATTGTAGAGTAAAATGTCATAGCTGCAGATTCAATGTAATTTGTTATGGATTTCAAGAAAATAGAAATGTATTTTAAAATTTCATTTGGAATGTAAGGCACACAAGCAGATGGTCAAATCCTGGTCTTCCAAAGAGCATAATATCCCATCTCACTAATTAAGCAAAAATGTTTCCATTAATCTAGAAACGGACAACTAATTTCCAAAGAAATACATAAACACTGTTTAGGATCTGTAAATATGAAATCACACTGCAGATCAAATATTCAAAATGTAATAATTCCACAAAGGAATAAGTTATCAACTTTTGCTCCAATTTGTTTCTTTAATAGTCCTCCTCATTAGTTGTTCTGTTCCTTAAAGTTTCAAACAGTCAGACCCGACCTGATAAATAACCAGGTCGGGTCAGATTTGTCCTCTTTATTTTCTTTATTCTGAAAACCTTAGTTGTTGTGGGAGTTGGTGCTGAATATCATATTAGCAATGGATGAAGTCCTTATTGCGAGGTTATTTTAATTAAGATAAAGTGTTCTCACTATTTGCTACAGTAAGTTTGTGGTTATGATTTGCTGGAACAAATTTTTAAGGAGAAGGACACGTCATGTCTATCATATGATAAAATGAAAATTCACATGAATTTTTCTCTAAGAGGAAATAATATCAAAGTGAAATATTTCATGAATATCTTTAATAAATACTTTCTTACGATTGAAAATCTTCGCCATTTATCTCCTATTGCCAATAAATTATATCATACTTACCCCCTAATTATTTCCATCTATCAAGCATTACAGTTTAAATCCATACTGGGCCTTGAACTTAGGCTCATCAAGCTGGTGATTATCCAGGGTTTCATAGGCAAAAGCAGATGAGAGCACACGACTCCACTCGCAAAAGGACACCAGTCCATGCCTGTTTAACTCACAATCAGTACTGGTACTAATTTTACCGCTGAGTGGAGAGTGGACTGGAATCTGGATCAGACCTAATCTATCCACCAGCACACCAAAGTACTCTGTCCAATACAAACACATACCTAGCCCACTCATCCTACTCATCCCAACTATGTATCTCCCCCAATCTATCTACTGTATCATATACCTTTCACCTACAGTAGGCCTGCTGCCCTACATCCAACAGGCCTTCCATCACCAATATATATCCACCTACTCCTCCCACTCATAAACTGTTGCATTTATCTATTCTTTCCACACAAAATCCACCTTTCACTCAATGACCAACTCTTCCTTTAACTACACACCCTTTACTCCAATACCCCTTTCCACTCACTGTATGGTTTCAATCTAGATATTATCATGACATATTGTGTTAAAAACTTGATGTCACTCATCTGCATCGTCATTGACACATTCATGAATCGCTAAAAGCCTCCTTTATCCTAAACAACATAATTACTGTAGCAACTTCTGCCTGCCTTGTCACGACACCAAATGTGAAGTTACAAACCACCACTGCAGTTTTGTTATGCAGAGCACCTGCCTTGGGACATTTTGTATAATAATCCAACGTATTCCCTCCTGGTCTTGTTGGCAGGGCACTAATGATATCAAAGCAAACCTAAAACACAAACATAGGAAGGTATAGAGTACAATAATTAATGACACTGTTTTTCTGATTCAGATGATTGTCTGTTCCATCTTGAAAGTTCTGGTAATTCCATTTCAATTGATTTCCCTGTGGAATCATCTACAATAGTAAGTGATGACACACAACAAGTTTCATGCACGGAAATGAAATAGTATATACAGTAACCATCCGGCATGCATGAATCAAATTTCTTACTTAAAACTAGGATCATTTTCAGCACATCTGAGATCCTCATGTGACACGAGGTAACAGCTTGAAGTTGACCAAAGAGTTCCAAGGATTAACACTCAGCACTAAAGCGTTTCGCAAAGGGTTGCAAATAGGTGGAATGGTTTACTTGAGTGGGTAGTTAACTCCTATTCTGTTCACAATTTCAAAATCAACATTGAACAGTTTTTCACTAATTCTAAGCATCTTTTGTTCTTTATCGTCTGTATCTATTATATTGTGGTGGTGGGTACTGTAGTTTGGGATTTTTATGGGGTGAACAAAATTCTTCTTAGCCCATCTTGTTATTTTATGGTATGTTAAAATTTGATTTAACATTGTGCCAGAAAGATTAACTAACTAAAAATACCAGAAAAAAATGTAAAATAAATTATTAGAAATCAGAGAGATGTGAGTGAAGAAATTACTGATATCAGACTACTAATTTACAATGAAGTCAACGTTCTTGAAGTATTCCGATATTTTCAAAAACATTTCTCTATTGGGGGGTTTCAAAGTGTAATACATAACTTAAGCTACACATTGAGGATATCATGAATTAAATATTATTGGTAAACAATACAGTACGCAAGTACTTGTTTTACAGTAGGCCTTTTTTGAAGAGAAAAATATAGAAAATAAATGTTAAACAGGTACTGTAAAGCCTAACGTTACGCTATGCATGAAGTACATAACACACCACCCACCACCTTGTGCAAGTTGTGCAGGGGCGTGTCTAGCTTTTCGTTTTTGAAGGGCTTAAACCTCGGGACATTGAGGGACAGATTAAGAGGGGAACAGGCGTAGCAAGTTGGGGAACCGGGAAGGGTTTATATTTCCCGGTTGTATGCATGCTTTATGTTGATGACAATTTGTGAAATTATTAATATAAAATTGAAGAAAAATGCATAAAATTGTTAGAATTTTTTTCTCCAATTTTGGCAACAGTTCCTGAAGATTTTTTTTAATTGACAGTGCTTTCCTTGGAACGTAAAGACTTTTCCTGGAAATTGAAGAAAAATTTCTGGAAATTGAAGAATGTTTTACGAAAGTGAAGAAAATTTCCCTCTAAAATTAAGGAGATTTCCCCAAAATTGACAAAGGTTTTCTTTAAATTCATGAAAATTTCGCAAAAGTTGGAGAATTTTTTTTGAAAATGAAAGAAGGATTTCCTGAAATTGAAGAAAGCTTCTTGAAATTTCAAGGAAAACTTGCAAAAAATCTCAATTAGCGCGGATGAAAAGGTAAAGCCATATTTTAAAATTGTATTGCTTGGAAAAAAATTGTGGGGTGGAGACCACACGTACATGATATTATAAGAACTTCACCTCCCTATCTACAGGTTTTGGTTCTATGACGTAGATTGTGATCCACACTTTTTATCTCAAAGTAAACATGTTGGGGGTGAAAATAGAACATTTTGGGGCCAAAATGAAAGATGTTTGGTCCATATTGGGGGAGTTTTGGCGCAAACTGTAAAAGTTTTGGTCGAATATTAATGATAACTTGGAGTCAGTAGATCTACAAATACAAAAATGCCATCTTCTGTTTTCTACACATGGCTCATTTGATATTTCCGATTATTATTATATTTATGATTTGACAAAATTTGGATAGCCCACTCCCTCCCCCTTTGACACGCCACTGAAAAAGTGGGGGCAAAATTTGTGCACCTAATTACAGAATGGGCAGGAGTTTCATAGTAGCCAATTACCAATCTACTTACCGCATGGTAAGTAGATCGCCAGCATCCATTTAAATAATAATTACTTTCCTGTAAAAAAAGTTAATAATCAAAATCAGTAGTTTTTACCCACCAGATTTACTAAAAAGTCTCAACATTTGGGATGTGTGGCACCAGAAAGAGTGAGGTCACACACCTTTTTACACAAGGTTAAGTGGAATTTTGGATCGGTGTTAACTTTAAGTTACCTAGGCAGAGGAGGCGGAGCCTGGTGAGGCAAGGAAATCCCCTCGGGACCATAATTTTTTTGCCGATGACTTAATATTAGCAAAAAGTTGGATAACATATTTGGAACAGAAAAATTTCGAAGCGACAGTTTTTGAAATAAAATGACTTTTATAATTCCTTACCATTGCAACCAATGGGGAAAATCGCGATGTTGATTTGTCGCTTTCTCTGCTAACACAGCGTCAATGTGGCTAGCACATGCACTGTAGCTAGTACCACACTATGCTCGCATGAGTGTAGCAAAATTGAAAATTGCGGAAATAGCTTTCATTGAGTGCATTTGCTCAGGAGGAATTGTCTGTGGGAGACACTTTCTCCTGAGCCAGCCCAGGAGAAAGTGTCTGGCCGGACTAAAAGTCATGGGAGGCGAAATCTTCGGTTATACCGGCAGTCTCGCTTGAGGCAATAATCATCAAGCAAAAGATGTCCTATTTCGGCCATGTGATGAGAAGTAAAGATGGAATGGGAAGGGACCTAATGCTCGACAGAATGGAAGGTGTAAGGTGGGAAGGAAGGCAGCGTACATGCTGGATGCAGGAAATTACAAACAGTACAGGAAAGAATTTAGCAGTTTTAAGGAATTAACTAAGGACGGAAGGAAGTGGAAAAGGATCGTACAGTATGTCACTGGGTCGTATGCGACCTGATGTACAATAGAGATAAAAATCGTCTCTATCGTGGACGTAAATATATTTCAATGTGTGTGTTTTGATTGGTCGAAGTACAACAGTCCGAATGGCACTTAAGTTAATCAGTCGTTGTTTAAGCCAATCAGTAATTGTTTTGGAAATGTTCGCTGTCACAATGCAAATGCAAAATCCTGGAATTTTGTGGGTGGTCATTTGCGAGTTTTAAAGGAGAGCTATTAGAGGCTTAGACCACACCGTCCCCTCGCCCCGCCAATAGAAATAACGATGGCATACCCCAAATGAAGAGAGAGGCAGGCGTGGGTGATTCAATAAAGTCAGGGAATAGGTGATGTGTTTGATAAGGTTTGGGTGTTTAATTAGGTGTGGGTGTTTATGGGAATAAGAGTGATTGAAGCTATATTTTGTCCGACCCAATAAACAGTGACATACACTTTTTTAGAAAGATGCGCTAAGAGATGGACGCGTAGGTTAGAATAGAAACAGAATATAGTTATACCCACGTAGACGAGAATGAGGGAGGAGGGGTTACTGTACACATTTAGGTAAAATATACATGTTTCTGATGGAGAATGATTTAGTTTTATATCAAAATATAGCTAGAAGATGATTCAAGTATTAGCATCTACGAGAAGCAGCGATTTGCTATGCAAATATACTCCACTGCAACCAAGTAATAAGAAGTTTATATTGACTTCATTTTACTATGAAGGACAATATAGTTTCTCGTTTTATTGAGTTTGTGACTCTTCAAATAAACAATATAAAAAAAAAAAGCTTTTAGGCTCTCTTTTTATGTCAGGAGAAGGTTGCTAAACAAATGCTCTTGAATAACACCCAACATCCCAATTTAAAGTAATTGGGTGCATTTAAAAGACATTTTCATACATATTTGTTCATTTCTTTAATTCAAAAGAATAAAGAAAGCTATCTCAGTAAAAAAATCAACTTCATCAACAAATATCTTTAAAAACTTCTACTTTGCTAACAAAAAGATGTCTTCATCAGCCAAAATGAATGTTTCCATTGTTTTCTCCCATTATTCATTAATATGCAGCGTGTGAACGTGCAAATCTTGCTTTGTGATGGTATTTGAAATCTAATTATGAATGTTTTAAGTAATTCCCTGATTGGTACTACGTAAAGAAAGAAATACAGCCTATAGCAGAGGCGGCAGAAGCTTGAAATTATTGGACCGACCATGTTCCCGCAAAGCGTGAGGCCAAGCGGCGTGGGGTCCAGAGGCCCGCTTTAAAGGGGGATTCAGGGGGCGGAACTCTGCAGTTTTAGCATTTAGTAAGACCTTAATTTTTGCATTTCTGACTAGGTTAGCAACAATATTGCCATGGGGATAAATTCTTCTAGACTCTAGGTAGCCGTATTATCATTTTGAAATTCGTATTAAGTATCACAGTCATTTAGCCTATTCTCCGAAAAATTACACGATAACATACTTCTAAGAGGCAGATTATAGAGTATCATTTTCCTAATTCAAAGTATATTGTTTTATTCATCCTGTGAATCAAAACATCATTAGGAGATATCCAAGTTTAAAACTCGGTCTTATCTTTGTAGAAATGATTGGTGTAGTAAGTCTATTATAAAAGGTTGGCGCCCGCATCCTCACATTCGTAACACTTGTGAATGTATTTCAAGGATAATATATTAAAGCCCTTTTCTGCTATCGACACCACAAAAAAAAGTAGGCCCGGGTTTCTTGGAAACCCTTAGGTCCCCACCGGTTCTTCGGGGCCTTCGCTCCTATGTCATGCCTATAGAGTTAACACAAAATTTTGGGCAAGTACCACTCACACCCCCTTCCACCTCCGACCCCCCCTCCCGCCTCCTTTTTTTGTATTTTCTTCGGGAAATCTTCTTAAACTTCAAAAGGCTTCTTCAATTTCTGTGAATTTTCCTTCAATTTTCGGGAATTTCCTTCATTTTTGGAAAATTTCCTTCATTTTCAGGAAAATTTGCTTCCATTTTGTAAAATTTCCATCATTTTTGGATATTTTCTTCAATATTAAGGAAGTTTTTCTTCAATTTTAGGAAATTTTCTTCATTTTCGGAAAATTTCCTTCTATTCTGGGAATTTTTCCTTTAATTTCGTAAAATTTCCTTCATTTGGGGATATTTTCTTCAATATGTAGGAAGTTTTTCTTCGATTTTTGGAAAAATCTATCTCCATTTTTGTGAAATTTCCTTCATTTTGGGGATATTTTCTTCAATATTTTAGAAATTTTCTTCAATTTTCGAAAATTCCCTTTGTCCCCAGTTTTGAAACACTGACTTTATGCAATTTACACAACGATGCCATATAAACGGTGTGTGCCAATTTAGATCTATGTGCACGTTTTACTTAAAAGCATTTTTCATTTCGGGGGGGGGGGAGAAGGGGCGCCAAAATGTCCTTGCCTCCCTCCCTCAGTAAAACACGACCCACCCACACCATTGGTAGCGACGCCATTTTGAAGTAGTTTTTTCGTGAAATATAAATCGCGAACTCTTACGAAAACGAAAAGTGTTTGACGTTAGTTTGGCCTATAGGCCTACATTAGAACATTACAGTGAAATGCTGAATAGGCCTAATATTACATGAATAATTATTGTATAAAACCTTGGTCGAACCAGTGTCGAACAAATTTTTGTCCCGATTATGGTCGGGGTGATCGGGGCGGTTCCGCCGCCTATGTATACGTATGATCTACATCTCTGATGGATTCATAATCTTAGAGAATTGGTTAATTTTCTCTAACTGCTATATTTCAATATCTCAAAATGTCTATTATTTCATGAAAATGTTCCATCAGTTTTTACAAAACCCCACAATGGACGTCACCCAGAATACCCACCAGGGCATATTGACGAAAATGAAGTAACAAGAATGACAGTCAGCGCAAACTTGAACAAAATAGAATAATATTTATTTCTTAGAAATATTGATTGGACCAGTCTTTGCCATTTGGCAATAGACTTAAGATTACCATAAACATAACACAAATACAAAATATACAATCACAATGCAAATTGTGCAAATTTGATAATTAGTATGTTTGAGTAAGAGACAACGAAAATAAAAGATCAAAGGAGGAAGGAAAAAAGAAAACAATCTATACATGTAGAAGATACTTAGGACATTCAATAGTTTGACCTCACTTCCATATTAGGAAATTCTCTTCATATAGTACACTACGTCAACACAATTATTATATGAGACATACAACATATACATTAAAATAAACCAACTTCCAAAAGCCCCATCACAAAATCTTATTCCATTCTCAAGTTATCCAAGTTTGAAATAATTTGCCCTATGTGCTAGCACAAATAATGTATTTCTTTAAAATTATCTTTGAAAATTTCTTTCCCTAATGCTTTGACATGAAGATTTATGACCTGAATCATTAATACTATATACAACTAAAAATTCACAAACCCATGCAAAGTAAAAATTAATTCTTAGAAGAAAATTTGAAATAGATTATAAAAGATTTACATTTATATTGACATGATTAATGTTTTAATAAATTAGCAAATATGTGCTAAATTGTTTTGTATGGTTTGAATTTTTTCAAATGACCTAAATGATCATTTTTATTAAATTAAATGAAGGAAGAGCCAGACTTTATGTCTCCTTTAATGCTCACAAAATTTTGGTCATAGTGCCATGGTTTGCAATTTTAAATGTTCACAAAAGTTCAAAGTGAATGTCGATCGGTATGATACTGTTCGGGGGACATAAGGAGGGGGCATGGGCGGACTGGCCTACCGGTCCACTGGGCCCAAGGTGCAGCAGGCGCCAGTCCCAATGCACTGATCGACCTTTTCTCCATAACGTGAATTTTGCCGCTGGCGCATTTCGCTAGTTTGTATTATAGTATGCTTTATGTAAAAGAACGAATAAGCGTCGTGACGCTTGTCATTTTTTGCGCTAATTCGATTGTGATGTTTCTACAGACTAAACTAAGTTACTGCAATATACGTCGTACGTTGTGGTGTTTACTTGATAGCAGCGCTTATTATTCAAAAATACGGTAGTGAAAATTGCAGTATTTTTTCTCTGCTTAGTGGTGGAACACCCTTGCGCTGAATCTCTTTGAGGATGCGCACGCGTCCGGTCAATCTGCATATTGTTATGACAACATAACCCACATAACCAGTTCGTATCTTTATCATCCCCAGTAGTAGTTAAATTAGAAGTTCTGATAGAAAGTGATAGATAGAAGAGAATTGAAGATAAATAATGATGAATTATATGAAAGAAAACAAGCAATAACTGTAAGTAATACCAGAAGGTAGAGATGGATTAGTGATGTGCTAAGGATAGAGAATGGTTAATATGACACAATCGTACTGTCGTGGGCTCTGGGGGTTAGTAGGAAGCAAGGGTGGGCAAAAACAACTTGAGGAGGGTCAATTGAGAAAGAGAGAAAGGAGCGGGATGGAACAGTTGAAGGGAAGCTACATAACTTGCAAGAGGCAGGTAGAAGCCTCAATCTTTACAGACATGAGAGGAGAACAGTAAGGAATGTAAGATATTTGAGTCATATCAATCAACAAATTCAGAAAGCAGAAACTGCAATCCAACCGTGTGTCTCAATTAACCTTACAAATTTTAGGCAGATGTAAGGTATACATATACAAATCTCTGTAATCATATTAGATAGGTAAACAATGATATACATTAAAATAAATCCCCTTTTGTGAGGACGTCCGACCTCTCAAACTTACACTTACTTTTTTGGAATAACTACTAATACTTCTTTTCACAAAAATGATGTTTGATCCTTTCTTTGCATAAATAACCAAAACATTACATAGCAAACTATCTAATAAAAACAGCCCCTGCATGAGAGTAACAGAATACGAAAAGTAGAAAGTCCACTCAGCTCGCACCGTTCTTGACTTCCAGCCTTCCCCTTCTCCACTACATTGATTTCATAATTGATTGTTAAGTAATTCTGATAATTGCACATTATGAAACGAATGAGTATATGGGATGCTCACTTTGCTCTACTTGACTAATGGGAATAGCTTTGAAATCATCATCTTATCCATTTTATAATTCAGTGTGATAATAAAGCTCTTTTCGTTTCTGTTTTTAAAAATTGTATTTTTCCTGTTTCAACTTTCCATATACTGTTCAGTTAAGAAGTGGTAACCCTTCACTTCCTTGTTGCACAAAAACAATAGGTGTATATAAATAATTATACTTGAAGCAAACAAGTTCTGGTGAAATAGATATAGTTCGCGCATGAAATATTATTTATTCACACAACCTCTTTGATCTGTTCTAATCAGTTTATTGAATGGAACAATTATTACTAATCCTCTTTTCTAATTGTTTATTCTCATCATCGTCGCCGTCGCCGTCATCGCCATCGTCATCGTCGTCGTCGTCGTCGTCGTCGTCGTCGTCATCATCATCATCATCATCATTAACATCAAAGGTGGGGAAAAACGTATGTATACTGGTTACTTAGAACAAGCGTAGAATTAAAAAACGTTATGTATATTTGTTGCTTAGTTTGATAACAGTAGTTCCACATGAAACTAATGTGGTGAATTAAGTTTCCAGTATCCCTGTTTGGCTGTAAAACTAATAACATACTTTTACGACAGTGTTGACTATGATGAATTCAGAGAATTCATAATATCCTCGTAATCTTCCTTTGAAATCTGAGAAAAAAGAAAACATTTAATCACACTTCGTCAAAGAAAAAGTAGTACAGTACTTTTAATTAAACACATTACATTATCATTTGATACTATGGAATCACACCACAGTATGTCAGTAGGAAAGGGGAAACAATATGAAAATTCCAATAAGTAGCATTAAAATGTATACGTTGAGTTGTTTGCTCTGATTTGTAAGAACTTAATGAAATATTAACAGTAAAGTAAAATTGTTTGATCTCTCGGTCTTTGCCTTAAAGTGTGGTTACCGGTAATATCTCCACATTTCACGGTCGTTTTTTATATTAATTGTCAGTACAGAGAATGCCAACTTCCAGAGTGCGTTTAGTCATTGCGCTTCATCATATTATTTATGCAAGTGTTGTATTTAAGTTGCTATTTGACTTGGTGTCAGCATCTTTAAGTCCATTTCTTTCTACAAAACAAAGCAATTGGTCATAATTTGCCTTATTATTTGTTTACATGTATAAGCAACAGAAAGATTACATCTTGATCTGCCTTGTTTGCATATTATATTTTCTGTGTGGAAATGTAGGTATTACCAACGTTTGATTAAGGAAATTACGAATATAATCGGAATAGTTTCCTTTGATAAGCACTGACAGATATGGTAAGAAGATATGATCAATAGCAATCCATACTTCTATGAAAAAAATGATAAAGACGATTGTTTGAAAATATAGGCTTCATCTTTGTCGGTACGTTGTTAGAAAGTATTATGGATGCTTTTGATTATACCAGACTACCTAAATGAAGAATAACGTTTTACCTGTGATCTTGGATTTCTGAATTTGTAAAACAAGCTTCCAACCACAAGGAATGTACTTCCTAATTTTTTGGATTAAATGGTTTGCTTATCCCGGTTAAGATTGATTTATCCATTGTAAACCCAATGAGATGTACGGGAAATTAGAAGTTGATTATCCCATCATTATTTTTGTATTTATATTCTTATATTCAATAGTGAATTTTCCTTTTTTTGTTATGCAAAATAAAGCTTACCCATTCCGACGAAATTGGATTGAGATATCTGTATTGCCCGCGTTTATAGGACAAAACTATAAGAAAACAATGAAACATTGGTTGTAGAGAATCCGATGTAATTGAAACGATATTCTTACTCATATTTCTAGTTTTCATTTTGTGCAATAAGCTATTTTGCCAAAACGACGTAATTCTTTTTAAATTCCAGTCTAGTTTTAATGTGGAGAAAAGTATGCAATACAATTCAACGTTTCTGAATGACGAATCATATGTACATAAATTGTGACAAGCCAATAACAAAACTTACAGCGGCAGTGACGTTGCTGTTATGTAGCAGATTACTCGTGCAGTGTCAAGCAATTTTCTTCGACGAGATTCCATCTTTAAGCAACATCAATAATTTTCTTATCCAAAGGATTAGTTTTTTTCAGATGTGTCAAAGATGTAACCGTATTATATACAACAGGCAAAGATCATATTTGTGCAGAAACTAGATTCTTATGTTTTTGTTTCCCCGCGAGATAATTGTTACAATTAATAATTATTAATAATTACTTGTAGATAATTATTTGTGTCTGTTTTAAAATAATCATTCCAATATCTCCTGTCGTAAGTGTGCACAATTAACCTCTGTCATGCTTCCTAATATTTACATTGCTTATAATGATATCATTATATTCAAACTTACCTTTTAACGTATTTCTCTTGCTTATTTGAAGTCGTAGTTCTTTGTTAGGATCTCGTATCTTATCTGGAACATTTGCACACTCGAAGAACCTAGCAGAAAGAGAAGAAACCAAAACATGTTTAATATCGAGAACAAAACTAAAGAAAGGTAAGCTTTAAATTATAGAAACAGCTTGATTTGTACAAAACCAAATTGAAATCGCTTTTGATATTTTTACTACTTTCGTTATAATCAATTCTATCAATTTTATTGTATTTATGTTCAAGTAATTTAAAGAGGAAACTGAACCCCACTTTTTTCCTTCAAACTTCAGTATCAGCAGTGATTGAAATGGCATATTCATAAACAGTCAATTAACTTTGCAGCAATCTGATTGACTAATTTCATTTAAGACCAGTCTCGAATAAACATTTTTGACCGAGTCAATGATGGTAAGGAAAATTGATCAGCGCAATCATAAAATCTGTCTTACTGTCTTATGAATAAATCTCCATGGCAACCAAGTGATTGTCTATCTGTCTTTTTTCTGCTTACTTTTCATGTAGATTTGATCACTGGGTGATTTTTATTCCAAAATGAGTGGC
Organism: Chiridota heheva; assembly: GCA_020152595.1. Lineage (NCBI taxonomy): Eukaryota > Metazoa > Echinodermata > Holothuroidea > Apodida > Chiridotidae > Chiridota > Chiridota heheva. Next base: position 506,852 of record JAIGNY010004502.1, read on the forward strand.
ATAAAATTGAAACTTTATTGAAATTTTTGATTGGAGGACTTAGATGATAGACCAAGACAGAAACTTCGAAGAAACAACAGATGAACAAATAGGAGGAATAGCTTCAGGCAGGAATGGAAGGTCCACAGTGTACAATACCTCATGGGAATTGAGGCTTTTCAAAGGTCAGTAGGCTAGCCTATATTAATGTATTTCTTCATGCATAAAAACTGAACAACAATTCCTTCTCTGGGTTGCATATTTGCAGTTGCAACAAATAATTTATACAAGAACAGAAAAATATAGATGAGATCTAAAATTAAAAATGAATTTTCTTACTGCTTAAAGAATATATATCTGCATGTGGCCTAGACCAAAGCATTTTAAAGTCTGTATAGGAATGAGTATTTAATAAAGTATTAGAAGGTAGGCCTATTGCTGTTTTAGTCAAAATATTTGTATTTAAAACCGGTCTTGAATGAAATCAAGTAATCAGATTGCTACAAAGTATAATTTAGGTAATAAATATCAAGGTGCCTTGTCACAAATTTCATAAAATACCGAGTACGACATCATCATTACCATTCGGATTGCCACTTCTAATTTTTGATGTTGCTGAATTAATATTATTAATTTTGACGTCACGTACATTGGGAGAATTGTTTCTGAAGTAATAAAATTATATAAATTGTTATCATTTTCGGAATTGTTTTTTGTAAATTTGTAAAGTCTGTTTATGAATGGGAATAAATATCAGAATGACCTGTCACAATTTTAATTTAAGACCTTATATGACGTCGTCATGAGGTCAGAGGACCTTGGTTATCACCTCGGTCCGCTCAAACCACAATGACGGCATAATCGGTCCTAAATTAAATTTGTGACCGGGCACCCTGATATTTATTTCCTTATTAAATAATTAATATTTAAGAATAATGTGTTCTTGCGACGATTGAATCCAATAACAGGGGTTTGCATCGAATTATTAATTAAGATGTTACCAAACGGGATTTCAATTTAGATATTTTATCTCAACTCAGCGGCAGGCGTCTTTTGAAGAAAATAATCAATTCCTCGTGACACCCTCTCTTACAATCTAGCAATTAAATAAAAGAAAGGATAAACATCCTTCCTCGTGGAAAATAAAACAATTTAATTCATGTATAACTCATATAGAACGTGGTCAAATAACGAAAATAAATTACTTTAAGCACTACGCTTTAATGTTTGGATGAAAATCAGATTATTATAAAAGACCGGAGAAAATAATAATATCTGCCTTCCAAGGCATCCAACATTTTCTCATACTCTTTAAATTTTCCTCCATCTTTAACCGGAAACTAAACAATTTTTTTTAATGAACACAACATGAAAATATTTAAACTCATCAATTCTTAGTATTTCGAATTGTCGATAGATGACTCTTTTGGAATTTCAAAATTGTGTAATACTTCCTTACATTACTAACATAATGTGAGCAATTATAATTTATATTGCGGATCTTATCTCCGTAGAGACATGTCAATGTAATCAAATCAGTAAATGCACTAATAAAATAGCAACTGCAACATATTTACATTATTTCCTGTAAATTTGGAGCCATTGTGAAACACCAAAGTAGGAGACCTTCAAACAATTCTGAGCCGTGCACGTCACAGTGCTCTATAACCAAATTTTGCAGGCTGGTTACTATTTGATTGAATGCACGGAACCCTTCTACACCATCTCGCTGTATTTCTAAATGGGTTACTAAGCTATCGCCAAGCGAAAGGATTTCCTGGACAAACAATTGCCCACGGCAATCGCAGGTAACGTCCAACATCAAAGGAATCTACAAATAAAACAATTATTCAAAATAATGTTTACCGTTTTTACTGTACAAATTGAATTGAGAAAGCGTTAATCACTCATTATTGTTTGTTATGTATCTTGGGTACAGTAATTTTAGAGTACTACTTTATACCTAGAAGTTCAGATTAAATACACATGAATTTACGGCCATTTGCTTCGTAGTCATTCATCACATAATACGAATCAGAAGGTTAGTAATGAAAATATGGAAATGACATATTCGAGCCATAAGTTTTTCTACCATTGATGTTTATTATTTAAACGACATTACTGATTAGTTACATTCAATATTCTATATTTTAAAACTATTCCATCTTCTACTACAGTTTGTTCTGGGTATGTTAGCGTGCTTAAAAAGCAAAAAACAAAGTGCAAATGACATAAGCAGAGTGTTTATAAGCTGACAAATACTAAAGATCTCAATGACAACGAACTTGAAACAGACCGCAAATCATATAGTGTAAAATCATACGTTGTACTTTTACGTTCGTATTCTCGATATTCGCTAAACATGGTTAAACGCGACCTAATGATTAAGGTTATGTACTCTACCCAAATCTAAATTCTGCTTAAAACATAGGCTGTTTCTATAGCTTCAATTAAAAACATTCAATTACCTCTTCACGGTTTGCAATTTTCATTAGTGACAAAACTGCCTTTTCCTCAATCTGGCTTGTAACTATGAGTGATGAGATTCTTTGAACTGCACCTAGGATCGTCTCACGTTCTCCTTTTTGTCCTTGGCCTTTGGCGTATTCATGGAAACAATGGATTGTGAGCATATCAAGAGCATCCCCTTCTATACGGGGAATGCTTTGAAGCAGTTCAAAGATTATCGATGTGTTATGTGAGCTCAATCCACAGAAAAACCTCAAAACATATTCCACATCCTTTGTTTTATGGTAGTTACTGCGAAATTGTAGCAACTCTTCATTCAGTGCCTCTCTGCTTAGGTTTGTTAGATATACGGCAGCTATGAAATCTTGGAGCAGCTTATGAGGAAATCCAACGGTACATGCTTTCCTCTGCATAGGTTCCTCCTCTATTGAAATAACTATATTTTTCTGCACAATCCCCCCAGAGGAATATATCTGTATAACACTGAATTTCAAAGCACACAAAAAGTGGTCAATGCCACACATTTTAATGAAGTTTAATTGACTCCAATACAAGGTTTGATCATCTACAAGACCTTTCCAAGCTATTTTCCCTACACAATACACCATCGATTTGACACTTAAACCACATGATTCTAATACATTTGCCTCAGTTACCTTTTGGGTGTGTGAAACATTTCCCTCCTTATGAAGAATGCGATTCTCTAATGCGTGTCGAAAGACACCAGTAAAGGTCTTCGGTACAATCGTGGTGCTCTGTGTATCTGTTTCCATTGTGTCACAAAACATATTTAGAAGAATAGGGCGTGTGCCAACATATTCAAACAAGCCATTACCCTCAAGGTCCTTAACCAGTTTCGAATCTGAGGTGTCCTTCCGCCTGAGACACAATTTTTTCACAAGATGCTTTGCGTCTTCACTTGTAAATCCTTTGATTTCTAAGACATTTTGAAAATATCTCACCCACTTTTCATTATATTCATCCAAGGCAGGCCTTCTAGATGTAATATAAGACCTCACTAACTCGAATTTTTCTCCCCTGATTATTTTCACTATATCTTTATGAGCTGCTGTCCCTTTTACAGAGTGAGGAATTTCATCGAACCCATCCATGATAATCAAAACTGTGTCAGGGTATTGTCTTATGTAATCTTCGATTTCTTTGTAATTCAATACCTGCCTTCCTGGCAGGTGTTGAAGGGCCGCCTCAATGAAGGACTTACATCCTGGTGGTATATGTGCTAGTCGCAAGAAAAACACCAAAACTATTTTGCCCATATGATTTTCTTTTTTTGCCCAGTCTCGTATGAACTTCATGCACAGAATGCTTTTGCCTACACCTGCATCACCTAAAATAACAGTCCGCGACCCACTTAGTTTGTGAATTTCGATGCATGAATGAAGTCGATTGTTATTTGGCTCTTCATTCTCTTTGTATCCTTCTTTTACGATATGGGGATGTATGAAAAATTCATCTAGTGGAAGTTTTCCAAGCCATGGAAGAAGTGTCATATGCTCTACGATTGAAAGATATTGTTCCTTTAATTCTTTTGCGAGCTTTGGAACAAATATATTGATACCGGTGATAGGTATAAATGGGGCTGTAAAAGGAAAAAAAAAGAGACAAATTATGCAGCAGCTGGATATGATAAACTTCTGTAGTTTTAGCATGATATTATTATTATAACGTCAAAAATAGGTGACATTGACTGTAACGGTGGCAGTAATTTTGATTATTTAGATTTTGCAGCAAGTGATGGCCGTAATCATTATTTCAACCATGATTTGCTATCTTAGTAATATAAAACTCTCAAAACCATACTGCTTGTAATTCTGGGGACAATTATGATGCTACTTATAATAAACCAATGATTTTGCTGAAAATTATAGCAACATTGAAACAGATTATGACACAGCATTATTAGCGATGTTCGTTTTACCTGTGATAGAATTTGCCGGGTCGTCACTTCTATTAGTTACTTGCAAATAAATTTGGTTTTCTTCTCTTGAATTCTCTGTTAAATTAAAAATTATAAATGAGTAATACTTAATTATATTTCTATCACAGTCATTTAAACACAGTCATTTAACGTTACCGTTCTTGATAAAAAAAAAAAGGCGCTAAGCTTGATATACCAAAAGCTTAAAAATAAAAAAGGAAAGTAACGTTGCTTTGGTACTTTTTTTTTAAAGGCCATCAATCGTGATTAAAATATGGCGGCGTACATATTATTCCAAAACGATACCGATTGGCTTATCGATGTAAGTGCACACAGTACCATTGTGTTTCTATCAATCAAAACACACGAATTGAATTATAATTATCTCGTGCGTTAGAGACGACAAGTGGCCTTTAACATTGATAGTAATATTACATATAACAGTTAAATACATGCGGTGAACATAATTACAAATGAACGGCGCATTCCTTGCCCTTTCACGACGGCTGTCGTAGGCGATTTGGCTTTACCTCGATACAACATATTAAAAATACACAATACACATTGCATCGTCTTCGATAAATAAGGTAAAATGAGATGATTAAATCCAATGAGTTATTAATAGTAAGTAGAATTGTAAGTTTTTAAATGACATATAAAACAAAATATGAATATAAAAACATAATGAATTTTAAGCATGAAAATACATTTTAAAGATAATTTCGGCATTATTATTTCGATGATGATAAAACACACGAATACGCACCTTTACGGTGAAAATGAAATGCTAAAACAATGCATAGTAATGGCAATATACCAATTACGAGAACAACTATTGTGACGTTTACTTTTGCCGGAGTGCTCAATTCATCTGTGAGAAAATAAACAGAATGCATGACAATGGTATCATTGGTATGGATTGGTAGCAATATTTCAGAGCAAGAAGGTGGTTGAGAGAAACATTCATGTAATACATTTAATTGAGATGTGACAGATTTTTCTGCTGAAGTATTACTGACAATATTCTTGTCATATTGAAATCTTAACCAAATATTGTTAGCAATTTACAAATTCAAATGAATTAAAATGATTTGCTTCATATTGTTTCCTTTAACTTCTGAACATACTTGATAATGTTTTTGAATGAAAATAAATATATTGAAATTTTATATTCAATAAGACAATTTTGTAAAAAACGAAAAATCAGAAGTTGAAAAGATAAAAAATAATATAATATTAACATATCTAAAGGAAATACCTTTAGTAGTATCGATCTTCTGTACAGTAAACGAGGCTTTCGCAAATTTCTTATCTTTAATGGCTTTACCAACAGCATAACATGCAAGTTCTTCATCTGGTGATGATAACTTGTAGTATAAGGTTGCCTTGGTCGTGAAAGTGACATTTCCCTCATCAAGCATCTGTTCTACTTTAAAATAAAGCGCTTTATTTTCTGTTGAAGTCCACATCAAATGAGATGGTGGTCGCGAAGCTGATATCCAACAGGTGAGGTTTATGTAGACTTCAAATGATTTGGCTGCAATTTCCCTTGAACATGATTGTAATGGATCGCATTCTTGTATTACAGGATATGGTTTTGTTGGTTCGACTAGAAAGATTAACAGGTTAATAGACGTCAAGATTGAAATTACATTTATGATACTGTTGTAGCTTGCAGAATATCGTTAACTTACTTAAGGGCTAAAAGAATTGTTCAATATATGACACAATCCAAACGCAACTTCATTGCACCAGTACTAGTTTTTGGTTCCGAAAGTATCAGCATCAGGAACGTATGCAGTCGTCTGCGAAAATGTATCTATGTATGTATGTGTGTGTATGTCTGTGACGCTTTGATTGTAAATACGAAATCTCCTAAACAATACATCTATGCCATGTCATATTTGGCAAAAAGATAGATCATGACCCATAGATGGTTCCTATTGTTTTTAGTATCGTGCATATTGTTGAATGGTTGGGGCAAAATGTAAAAATCTTCAAATGCTCATCTTTGGATAACCATATATCTGTTTTGCATCTTCTTTGGCATAAATAAGGTATTAGGGTTGGTGTAGATGCCCATCTTATAGAAATGTTCAAAATCACTGATATGAATTGTGGGCGGGCATAATGTGATATTTTTGAAAAATCTTGTAAACACGGTAACTCGTAAATCATACATCAATGCCATGCCATATTTGGCACATAGATGCATCATGATCCATAGATGGTCCCGAATGTTTTTAGTTTCGATATCGTGCATATCAAGAAGTGGTCGGGGCAAAATGTAAAAATCTTGAAATGCTCAAATTTTGACGACCTTATATCTGTTTTGTATCCTCTTTGGCATAAATAAGGTCTTAGGGTTGGTGTAATGGCCCATCTTATGAAACAATATCACAACCACTGATATGAATTATGGGTGGAGCATAATGTGGTTTTACTTAAAAAACTTGTAAAAACGGTATCTTGTGAATTATACATCAGTGGCATATCAAATTCGGCGCATTGAATAATCATGACTCAAATATGGTCCCTATTGTTTTTGGTATCGATATTAAACAGTAATGATTGGGTGCGTATCAGCGCAAAATCTTGAACTTTTTCAATCTTTACAAGTGCATGCCAGTTTTGCTTCTTATGTGAAATGCTCATGTCGTTCGATAGTGTAACATGCTTATGTTCTTAAATGTCATGTTTAATTAATTCAATTAATTTGAAATTTAAAAAAAGATATATCTTGACTCCACCACAACCTGTAAATTTCTAATAAATTATTCTCTTTTATACTGTTGTGAGTTACTACCCTTTCATAAACCTAAGATCCTTTGTTTATTGTCTATAATAGCATTATTTTGCTCCCAGAAAAAATACTAGATGAATTAATAGACGGTCACAGTGGCAACACTGCCACCTTTGTATTGCATTTGAAGGGCAATCCTTCTCAATGCTGAACAATCGCAACAGTTGCAAAGGATGAGTCACGCGTTGGTCATCATTAGTGACTTTGTGTAATTATCGAGAAGCTTAAAAGAAACAAATACTTTGGTATAGTGGTCATATCATGACATAGCCAAGTTGTAGGTCTCTGGTTGAATTTGCGGTGGGTTCTCATTCATCAGTTCTTCACAGGTGGATTATCTCTATATAACCTTAATTTTTGAAGACTGGATGTAAAATACATCAATATATATATCCATATATATCTATAAATATATATATATATATATATATATATATATATATATATATGTATATATATATATATATATATATATATATATATATATATATATATATATATATATATATATATATATATATATACATATATATATATATATATATATATATATATATATATATATATATATATATATATATATATATATATATATATATATATATATATATATCTATAAATATATATATATATATATATATATATACATATATGTATATATATATATATATATATATATATATATATATATATATATATATATATATATATATATATACATATATATATATATATATATATATGAATATATATACATATATATATATATATATATATATATATAAATATATATATATATATATATATATATATAAATATATATATATCTATATATAAATATATATATATATATATATATATATATATATATATATATATATATATAAATATATATATATATATATATATATATGTATATATATATATATATATATATATATATATATATATATATATATATATATGTATAAACATATATATATATATATATATATATATATATATATATATATATATATATATATATATATATATATATATATATATATATATATATATATATATATATATATATATATATATATATATATATATATATATATATATATATATATATATATATATATATATATATATATATATATATATATATATATATATATATATTTTTTGTGTAGAGCGCACGTTGGCCTGCCTAAGAATAAGCTCGGATATAAACATATTCAATTTTGAGACGATTCGTTGACAACACCTTACCAAGTAGGACAATTTCCGTCAAGCTTTTTCCATGACGATTATCTCGGCTAAATACTTCACAGACAAAAGATCCCTCCATTTCAATATTCATATTCTCTATTAGTAGGGTCCCATCATTGTTGATATCAAAACCTTGTTTCAGTCCAGTGCCGCTTTTCTTTCCAAACGCAATTGATGCAACTACGGATGATGGACCAAACAAAATGCGCTTCCACGTTACCGCGTTTGCATACCCCTCAAAGTAGCACGGAATGCTTCCGCCTTCATGTATGGATATTTCACTAAACAACGGAGTTGTAACTGGAAGTTGTGTATGATTTGAATCTGTGAGGAAAGTAGTACTAACAGGTTTCTAAGATTGTAGATGGATATAATCTATTTTGCGAATTTCCTTTTAGATTAATACTTCTCAATACAACATTATTGTTAAACTATTCTACATTACTTTGTGAATGGGGAATGGTATCATCAGAGACTAAGCAATTGCCGCCCATCTACAGGCGACTAGCTCTAAATAATCATTGTAGAACCGGGGTAGGGGGAGATGCCTGATTCCCCTGACAATTTTTGAAGGGTGTGATAAATAATATTATTATATTTGAAGTGCGATTATATAATTGTATACGATCCTTAGGTGATGACTCAAATCTATTCTCAAGACATTTTAAATGTTACCAAAATACATTCCTTCACCTAAAATATGCTCTGATCCATGCACTTACCCATCAGTCAATCAACCCACCCACCTATTTCCTTCATTTATTTTTTTAGAGTAGGGAGACGGATGGGAAGCATTTCTGCTTAGCAATAATAAAGAAAATTATCGAAAGTTACAGATTTAGCACTACACCACTAACTATTCTCCATTCTCCTATACAAATTTTCTCTAAAACTGTTTCTGCTTAATATAGCTGATCATAGATGCTACGTGACAAACCGTCTTGTTAAAATATATTCCGTTAAAGCCTACCAAGTAACAATTGTGTCTGATTGGCCCCTGTCCTTTGATCCAGGTTAACTACGTCACAGATATAGTTCCCCTCTTTGTATGTAGTCATTTCTTGTATCAGTAAAGTTCCGTCACTTGTGACTGCGAAGCCATTCATTTTTTCTGTACCTCCGGTAACTTTCGAGTCAAATGATGATACAATTTCCAGGCCATACGAAGTTCTTTTACTCCATATTACAAAGCGTGCACCTCCTTCAAACACACACGGAATGCTTGCCGACTCACCAGTATGCAAATATGATTTGGGTAGGGTGTAAACCTTCAGTGCCTTTGCTGGGTAATCTGTATCAATATAAGCACATGGTATTTTATTTATCATTTAATACACCAGGTCATTATACAAAAGAATGAATTCCCATGGAGGATGTGTCTTACCACAAAAGAGCAAAAGAAGACTGATGCAGAAAACGAGCTCCATTTCCTCAAGATTTTCATGCTTTTTCTCTGTAAATAAAACGGATAAATGTTTCAAGAGGAATAGAAAATTATGGATATAAATTATACACTAGTCATTATCGGAAAATATGTATGTCCACTACAACTTACTATCAGCAATATTTCAATCTTAAGAGGATATCTATCATCAATTATTTCCTTTTTAGTTTAGGATACACAGAGCGCTATAAGATACAACCTTCTTAATTTCATAAGATATTAAAGAAATAGTTCAAAAATGTTATTCCGTTAAGTTGATATCTAAGTTTAAAGCTTGGTATCATTTGTGTAGAAACGACTGAAATCAGACTAGTTGTGATGTCATAGCCTCAGATTCCTTAAAGTCTTCATGTATTTTATTATATTTTGTCTTTCGATTTTGTGGCATAAAAACCATGGAATATGTCAAAAAAGTAGTAAAACTGAATCTTGTAAGGGTATTTATAATATACCACCTGAAGAAAGTTCGAAGAAAAACAATTTTACACACATAAGACAGAGCTTTAAACGTGAATATCTTCTTAACATAATAAGATTTTGAACGCTTTCTTCACCATTTTGTTTCTTTTGACGTCATCTTTCATATAAGATGGACATGATTGACCACTGAACTAATGATTACAAAGATAATTATTGCAATAACCATCTAAATATAGAAAACAACCGTACATTAACGAAAGTCAGTGAAGCTTATATTTTCAACATTTAATATAATTTATTTAAACATATATTATATGATAATTATACCACGTTAACGAATGCTCTCTAGGATGCAACATATATTTTATATGCAACTATATATTATAGATCTCGAGACTCGCGTGAAGAAATGTCTGGGAAATGAGGGTCCATACTAAGAAACTCTGTGTTGAACAATTCAGTTCTGAAACGTAATGATATCCAGTAATGTGACATATTCCTAAATACTGTTATACGCTTTGTTAGACGATTGGCTCCCGCGTGCGTGGTTCAAGGATCCCAAAAGCAAATTCTTCACTTTACGTAGGGTGCCCCTGCTAGTGGGAATATATATATATACAAGTTAAGTTCAGCATGATTTTCAAACAATTTGATAATATTGTTGGTCATTTAGTGTGGTTTTTAGATGTATGTATTTGTCTTCTCAACAGCTATGATGATCACACCATCCTTAACTAAGTGGTACTTCTTTGAACGCGATCTGTTCTGGGTCATTTTGAAGTTGTCATACCCAGTCATGCATATCACAAACCTCTTCTTCATAGTTCAGATGTGTTTTGGGGGTACTGCCGCTAGCAATTATTGTACCATTAGTGTAATATGCTACTTTTTGTAATGATACATATCAAACAGACAGATTCAAGGAAAAAGACACAAGCGTATCCATCGCCTTCGTAAAACGGATTTGCAAATTTTTGAAGTAAACATTCCTGGCCTATGGGTGAGCTGACCAACTTGTGCCATTAGTAGAAACCTGCAATTGCCCTTACAGTAGAAACCTTGACCCAAGCATTCCAGGTGCTGACTGTATAAATATTCCATGATATACTCTTTATTGCCCCATAGATCGGTCTGGAGCTTCAGGTGGAGGTATTGCTGTGTACTGTTTGGAGGGCATTGTGCCTTGCATATCCCAATAAGGGATCCCATAGATCTTTAACTCACGTGGTTTTCAGTTGTACTTTATTCCCATAAATTACTCATTGTTATCATCTGAAGACCTCCTATAGTGCAAATGTTGACATATTGGACTACATCGATTCCAACACAAATTCCTCCAAATGCGTTAGTTTGGAGTACATTCTGTGATGCTTGTAGGGGTTTTTAATGTTCTCCACCAGGACTGGTCAGGGAGCCCAATAACAGATCACGCTGGGCCCGCAAACAACAATGATCATATTGGTGCACAACGGATCTTGGCTATACATATTGGGACGAAAATATTCTAGACCTTGGCATGACTGATCTATCAGCTACTGCTGCAATATCCTCCAATCTTGGAACTTTACACCACAAGCCAGTATTTATTTAGCTCGACGTTCCAGTCTACAGGGACAAGCCCTACATAAGGAAAGTTTGGTGCTACGACAAAGTAAACGTTTGGGATATGCGATTTTTTTTGTCAAATATTTAGCATTAAAGATCCCCAGTCTGTCTGCAGTTAAGGTCACAAGTAATCTTTGACGCCATGGACATGTTCATTCCGTAAAAAAAGAAATTAAAATGAAGACTGTTGAAAAGGTATGGTTTAAGTGCAGAAGATGTGCAAAGAAAAAGTGCCGCCTCTACAGGAAAATAAAGGGTAATTACACCCTTGGAAAAAGAGAACCATTTGTACAAGCTGGAAGAATTTAAAACCAGGCAGAAAAACAGGCCAGAAGGGATTAAAATATCGAGCTCGAAGACGACCTAACTGGTAACCATCTAAGCTGCATAACGTGATGGAATATTATTGAAACAAAATATAAGGTGCGTTTTACTTACCTACAAGTAAATGTTTTTTAATACAAATATTTGCGACCAAGGACATTTCAGTCTTAATGTCTGATAAAATTTACCACCTGTGTAAATATGAATTCGCCGTTATGTAAATAACTTTATCTGTTCAGTTCAGAATTCAAGAGAATTGTTTGTTATATTTTCTATTCTAACCTTTATGAATTTAGAGGTTGAAACCTTAAAGATGAGGTGACCGAAGAACGAATGTTAGTGTGACATTTAATTATATTAAAAGCATATTATTTGAATTAATTCCATTAAATATCGTTAAAAGCAGCTTCGAAAATACGCCTTAAATGTAGTTTTGAAGACGTTAGAATATTTTTTTAAATTTAGAAACCTTTAGGTCAAAAGATCCCACGAATAACACGAAGGTGTTATATTTAACATTATTTTAGCAGGTATTAAATGTACATATCCCATGTTTTTTCAATGTTGTGTCTTGAGAAAGATGGATATGTCGTTTAAAGTTCAAAGGTCAATAGTAATGGTAAATTGTGTGTTGCATTTCGTTGAAAAGCGTAATTGGTATTCTATTTATCCTTGTGGATGGAGTTGATGGAGTGTTATACTTGGTGGGTTGGTGGAGGGTGAAGCAGGCTTTTGTACCACATATAACGGGATATACCACTTAAGATTTAAAAGGCCAAAGGTCAAATAATCAATTATAATAGTATATTTTGTGTCCCGCTTCCTGGGAAAACTGCTAGTGATAATGAGTTGGCACTTGATGGGTAATGGTACTTGGTGGCTTGGTGGAAGGTGATTTAATGTTGTGTCTCGCACACTATGAGACATGCCATTTAAAGGTCAAAGATCAAGTAATTTATATGAAATGATACATTTTATGTCATGTTTCCTGGACAAATATTTGATAATTTTACAAATTCTGTGTGGCAAAGGCGATAAGCTCAGCAACTCCGTCGATTGCCATTTTGTAACTTACTACGTATAATAGTAATTTGTTGCTACAATGCATGAAGGAATATAACAGTAAAAAACACATATATTTTTTAGAACATGGAATATACTTTTAGAAGAAAGTTTAATGTGCAGTCGATATGTATATATGTATTACTTTACCACCAATTTAACACTGAACCAGGAATCAACGGTGCTTGCAATTTATGTCAGACACATTAATGTGTCAGATTATATGCTTGCAATTCATATCTGACTCATTAATGTGTCAGATATATCGATATGTGAAAGAAAACAAATCTTATCTCTATTTCTACTTTGTGGTTCCTAGAAAATAAACTATCTGTTTACTTCAGTTTCCAAATACCTTTATTCTGGTTCTTCCAGTTTATTGCAAAAATGCTGGCAGTGTTATACGTTTGTTATAATTTGCATCTATCTTTCAAATGTTACTATGTTGTCACCATTGTTATAGCATGAAATCACGTATACCAATCTTTAAGATTAGTCTTAAAACCCCAGAAACAAGATTATAATCAGGTAGAGATTTTGTTTCTACACACATTTCAGTCATCGTCCAAACTTTGTTTCCGGAAACTCAGTATCCTCTGAGGTCGTATCTTTTATTAAAATGTTTAAAGGGTGATAAAGCATCTTCTCTGTATTACGTTTGTATCATCTATAAAAGGACATACACTGTAAGTAAGAAGAAATTTGATACAAGTAATTTTAGGCATTTTAAGTATCGGATGCTGATGTTTTGTCTAGTTTAATTATTGCCTATACCATTCAAGTGTATAATGTCTTCAAAGAGGAGTTGCAGATGTTAAGGGTCTGATGACATCTGAGCCTAATTCAAACAAAATATAGAATGTACCATTACTACAGAAAAAAAACAGCCCTCAAAATCAGATAAAAACTAATCATATTATACTATTTTCTATTTGTTGGCCTCACACAATAATCGGTGACATAGGCATTTATTTATGTAAATTCCGTGTTTTCGATATATTGTGAAGGTCAATATCTGATTCCGTCAGGATATTTTAGCTTTGATTACTGGTATTCAACAAATAAGAAATAAATTGTCAAGACATTTCAAAAAATTGAAAGAAGTTAAGGATAATGAGCTGCGTTCATCTGATGACATCACAAAGTTCGCCGGTATTCTATAGTCTTTAAACTTTGTTGACCATTATTGAAAAACTACATACGATGTTTTACAGATTTCAAGGGAATCTTAATCAGACATTTATATTATTTTACATATGTGAAAAATGCTACATATTACGAGACCGTTAAAGATGTCGATGTATTGCTGCAAACAATCTGCAACAATAGTCTAAAGAAAAAAAAAAAAACTTTTTTCTGAAGAAAATATATCAAATATCTTGCAAAATTCTTCAGCTATAACAAGAAAACGGAATAGAATGTTTACGATATTCCAAATAACGTTTTGTTTATTCTTAATCTTTAAGGTCTATTGACATATATAACTTTCTATATTGGATGAAAGAATATGGTAATCCAAGCATATATAATCATATAGCACCCGAGAAGAAAAAAATCTCCACAATTGATTTAACATTGGATTTTTATAAGACATCGTTATCCAATAAAATGGGATTTTTTTTAATACTTTACCTTGTTAATGTTTTATATCGATAGTTGAGAAATTGCAACGAGTTTCGTCTTCAGGCGTTTTCTGTTTGGACAGTCTCAGAATTGAGGAACGATCTTTATACCACAGCAATAGTAGCATATTCAAAATGTCTTCTAATATTTTTGTAATTGTTATTATAAATAAAATACCTAATTAGTAGATACCACCGAGAGTTTCTATATAGAAAGATACCCATGTTATCTTTCAAATTCAATTAAAATCTTACATTCTTTCCATAATTCAGTGCAAATGAGAGATTTTTTGGTGCGGAAACGTTACCGTGTGCATTGTTACCTATATTATCGAGAGTCGAGAAAGCAGAGCCAATTAAATTAATGTAAAATGAACATAAAGGACATCTATCTCTACATCTTAGTCAGTCAGAGATCGACATGACCATTGATTAACCCTAACTAACACTCAATATACAAAAAGAGTTGTCTTACTTCTCCGCTTTCCAGTATGATTTGTTACTTCAAGTAGAATTGTTGCTATATGTCAGTATACACATTTACAGGCCTTCACAATTTAACATGCAACATATCCATAAATTCAATCTCTTCAATGTCCACGTAAACTACTCCAAGTCTTGTTTAACAACAAGTTTTACTTTCCGAAATAAATTACACATGATATCTTTAAATTCATACAGCAAAATTAAAGACAGAAGGTGAACGAAAAGTGCATCTGTATTCTAGGAGTAGTGACTTATATTGATTACAAAGTTAGAAATTTGAGTAGTCACTTCAAAGTCCAACAGTTAAAACACTTCTCGAGTGTTGTCTTAAACAACTATAGACAGTGGAAAGCACGAGTAAATTTGAACGCTTAGTATGGTTATTGCAGCATGCTATATCATTTGATTTGTGACATTTAGTGACTTACATTATCTTGTATTTAATGGCTGTACCCTTTTATTGTGTTCTTGCTTTCATTGTTGTTTTCTAATTTCTTTCATATTTGTATTGCACCCACGTATGTTCGGCGTTCATTGCCACAGTGGGATTTTAGTTTACAGCGCTGCGCACGCAGGCGTATCTATGAATATTCATGGCGCATAGCAACAATAGCTAATTAGTTGTTTGCATTCGTTGCTGCGTTAGCCGAGTACGAATTACCCTGAAATATGTCTCAAATTTGTAGAAAACTGGAATGAATATGAAAATTAACCGTATTGCGAGTAAGAGAAAAGTACACTGTACATTCCAGACTAATATAAATATGATTTTAAGTGAAATGAGTGCCCTTTCTCTCACTCGCAAATAGGCATGCCAATTTTAGTGCTATAATTGCGAAACATTTGATTTGAGGCACTTTGAAAACCTCCGGAAATAGCGTTCATCTTATTATAGATTTTCCCAGTTTTTCGAAAACGATCAGCATTTGTATTAAACTAAGATATACTCTTTGGAAAGTATAGCAAATGCAGCATGAATTCGATTGCCAGAACAAATATGGCATGGTCTTGAATACAGGCATAATTTTATGCAAAAATTTTTATAGCAAAAAGTTTCGCAATGGAATAGGGTACTATGTGTAATGTTGCATAGGAACGACACATCAACCGTAGATTGTTACCTCTTTTTTATAATTGATGACAAACTTGGTCATGAATCTCTTCAGACTTCAAGATTATTTCCTTTTAAAATGTTTTCTCTGCACAAAATGACTCAGGCATTTCTTGTCAGACTGAGAAACGAAAATTTGAAACATTTTTTTAAGATTAAAAAAAGGACAATTAAGATTGACATTCCAGTGGTTTTTTTAGTAAGAAAATCTGGATGAATCCCAATATTTGCATTTTATCATCAAGTAGTTTGAAATTTGGGGTCAAGTACTGTGTAACAAAAATATACCAATTATTATTTCTTATTAAATTAGTTAGCAATGTCAATGAATTGACACAGCTTGCAAGGAATCGACTGTTATAAAAAGAGGGAAGTCTATCATAGTCTTGAGAGTAGGATCTAATTTTACTGCTTTTCTCTCCTCTTGAGGAAATATTTTGAACTTTTTTTTGTAAGGGGTAGATTTTAAAGGTATTTTCTACGAATTTATTAAGAGTTTTATGTCCAGGTGTGAAAATCCTCCTGGGAAAGAAACAAAAGTTAACAGAATTTGATGTTTTTCCTATGCATCATAACACTATAAGTACTTTTATGGTTGCAATTTGTAGTGTCACCTGGGGACAGGGGGATAAACATTTTAGCATGAATGGAAATTATAAAGGTCAAAAACAAGCAAAAATTATTGCAAAGATATGTATCATCCAAACACATTTTAATTGGAGTTTCAGCAATTGGTAATTTTTTAGTTTAATATTATACAATTATCTAAAGGGAGTGATATAAGCATATTTGTTCGCATAAAATAATACATGGAGTGACCCGAGGTAGGACGCATACTTTTGTAGCGTGAGATTTGTTTGTGTCCCTTCCCCTTGGGATCATTGACCACCCCCGGTATGACATATCATAATTGACTAATTGTATTAATGCATTATCGCCAAACGATCGGAGTAGAGCCCTTTTTGTACGCTGGTTATGCAACGGTTACTAACTCACAAAAGTTTTCAGGGATAATGATAAGTTACAAACACAAAGAGGGAGGGTGGAATCACTTTACATGCACCATAATCATACCCTAATGCATTCTACCGCACATTCTGCCGGATAATAATTACACATTTCAAG
The DNA here is from genome assembly GCA_020152595.1 of Chiridota heheva. Taxonomy (NCBI): domain Eukaryota; kingdom Metazoa; phylum Echinodermata; class Holothuroidea; order Apodida; family Chiridotidae; genus Chiridota; species Chiridota heheva. Next base: position 524,498 of record JAIGNY010004502.1, read on the forward strand.
CCATAGTGCCCCCTTGCTACCCCTATGCCTTACCATTTTATGCATTGAAATGACCTGATTTACACAACCAATTTAGTTATTCATACAAGTCCCTGTTCTAAAACTGATTTTCTAGCACTCAGATGCAGCTCTCTCTCTTTCTCATCAAGATATACATGAGATTCCATTTGTAATAAACTTTATTCTAATTAGTTGTAGAATGAAACAGAGTATGTCCCTAGATTTAAAAAGCAAGTAAAACTCAAAAGTTATGATACCAGCACAATGTACAAAATATGCTCGCTCTGCAACATTCAGTAACAAATCACTGAAGGCACATACAATTTAAGGACATTTAAGTACAACATTAACAAAAACAAAATGTTGTAGCAAGTACTGCAGTGTTTAATCAGCTTCATTTTGTCTTCAACTGGATTCCAGGATGAGCTTACTTATTATGGTGCCAGCCCACTGGTCCGAGGGCCCTATAATCCGAGGGTTCAATAGTCCGAAAAAAGGCCCACTAGTCAGTATGTCCAATATGCTAAAGGTTCACTAGTCCGAAGGTTCACTAGTCCGAAGGCCCAATAGTCCGAAGGTTCAATAGTCCGAAAGAAAAGGCCCATTAGTACGTACAGTAGGTGCAATAGGCTAAAGGTTCACTAGTCCGGAGACCCAATAGTCCGAAAGCCCAATAGTTCAAAGGTTCAATAGTCCGAAGGTATACCCTAACCCCTAACCTTTGACCTTTTTGGCCTTCGGACTAGTGAGCCTTCGAACTAACGAACCTTAGGACTATCGGATTAGTGGGCCCTTTCTTTCGGACTATAGAACCTTTGGACTAGTGGGAAATTCTATAAATAAACAATTAAACGGTCTATAAAGTCGCCTAAATCTGGTATGACGTCATATAGGTCAGGATTGCTAGCAGAGGACAGCATTCCACGCACATTTCGTGCGTAAACTGTATACAACACGTTCATTGAGCAATTCTGAGGCATCCAACAATCTTAAATATTTCATACCTGTAATCCACAAATAAGACTGCACCATGCCTGTATGTGTTAATTGGGACGCAATAATGTCCGTATTGCAGAATTATATATCATCTTTTAGCTACAACGGAATAATATTGCCGTTTTGTACGCGAAGCTTGCTCAGAACTTCAGACCACTACTACACTTTAGAATTAGCATAGATTGATTAAATATGTATCCCTGATTACAAATTTCATTGTTTTCTACCATGAAAATTGCACACAACTTTGAAAACGGATTGAGGGAAATAATGCATACTGATACTTGCGGTTTTGATGTGAGCGCAGAAGGAAACATTAGTTTTATCCCGATTAATTTTGTGTCATTTATGTATATATCAATATACTGATGGAGATACAGAAACTATAAAGAAACTTAAAGAAAGTAAATTATCAATTTTCTGACGACATTCAGACCACTTGATATTTTGCATGTCTTGTAAAAGTAATATGTACTGTAATGACTGTTTGCTTTTCAGTGGCCTAAACAAAGAGCCCTCCCAGAAACCCCAGTGGTCAGTTGTTGTAAAAAAAAATGGCAATATTCAGTCATTTTGTTGAAAAATATTATTACAATTTTCTCATACAAATAGACGAACATAACTTCAAACCATTTAAAAAACTTATCAGTGCAAGTTTTATGACTCACCCCTACTACCACTGGTAATGTCAGTCAAAGGTGAGTCATTGACATACAAAACAATGACTCACATGTGCGTTATTTTACCAAACTGTCAGTCACCGACACCAGAGTGAATCTGGGACACAGTCAATTTACTTCAGACTCATTTACTTTGTACAGAGAGGAGTAATTTGGGGTAAGTCATTTCACAAAAAAATGTGTGCGTCAATGTACATTTTTCGGTCACTTACTTTGGTGCAATGCCTCACTTTGTCCTGGGTTGTGGGGGTGAGTCACACAACTGACAGGTGCGTTTATTTGTTCCCTATATATTGATTTCCATTTTCTTGTAGGCAAAAGCAACACCTCAAAGTGTTGTTTAGATTACTGATGTAGATTGATTCATTGTTGATGGAGGATGCAGGAAGAGAAGGGGAGGGGGCTTCCATGTGTGAGTATATGTTGCCCTTTTCATAATTCGTAGTGCAAATACTGCAGGTCTTAAAAAATTGCATATTTTCATACTACAGGTCTGAATAATCATTTTGTACTGCAGCTAGGTATCGAAAATCACTTATTTTCGTATTGCAGGTATCAAAAATCATCTCTCATACTGCAGTCCAATTTCGAAATCCTGGGCGGCACATACTTACTACTTCAGTATGGAGGAGGGATGCCGTAATGCAAATTGATCAAAACTGCTCTCGGAGTCAAAATGCCCTGACTCTTCCAACCTTCTTCCCGGACGCTAAATTGAATTAGCTTTTATTAAAACCCTGAAGCTACTGTTCATGTACATGTATTTCTTAAAAGTAAGAAGACACTTGAGTCCTGTACAATCGAAACAACGGCAAAACATTTGTTACCTCGAAAAATAACACATCGTTCTTAAACACAAATTATTTTCACAAAGATATGATCAAACTTTCTATTGGTTGCTCAATTTGACATTATTAAGATGAGTCCAATCAAAAAAGATAACAATTTATAACAGGAAGTCTAGCTCAGTTACTTCAGTAAGATTGTGCCATACCACATGCCATGCCACCCTGTCCCACATGCCATCCCTCCCTGTTCCCCATGCCATCTAATCTCACAATTCATACATTTACAAAGCAGTATGACATATACCACCGAACATTCTTTCCTCTAACTCCCATGCCCTCACCTTGTCACAGTGCTGTGAGAGCCTTGATTTCCTCACGCCTTGATTATTGTAACTCTTTGTACTGCGGACTAAACAAGAAAGATCTTGATAAGCTTCAGCGCTTACAAAATAAGGCTGCTAGACTCGTCTATGCTCTCCCTCCACGTACGCACTCCGCGCCTCTTCTCGAAGAACTTCATTGGCTTCCTGTTAATAAAA
>JAIGNY010004502.1:530000-562500 GCA_020152595.1 Chiridota heheva
AGGATTCATTTTTAACCAATTGTGATATGAATTGTTGGTATTGTTTTGCTGTTTGCATGGCTTTTAGTATACTACTTATTAACAACACTACCCTACCAAGTTTACTCCATATGATTTACACACATCCCTACTAGATGTAATCATAATTTATTCAGTACCTGACCTGGTGGTTTTACAGGTCATTATTTTCCTTTTAATTGTATGCTAAAGAGCTCTTACCCTAAATTCCCTTTTACATTTTAGGGTACTGCATGTCTGCACATCTCAGCCTACTATTTCAATCAAAAAGAACTCACAATTTTAAGCAGAATTCTATGATTTTGTATACTGACCTAGTGTGCGATCATTACCATGAATAGCTAATAGTTTATTCATCCAAACTATTAGTCTCATAGAGCCGGTGCTTATCCCCGGTTTCCCTGACGCAAGCGGATAAAATTACGTGACTCCCCCTAGATGGGACGCTAGTCCATTGTAGATTAACTCCTCAGCAGAGCTGGTACTCATTTTACTAAGCGTACTGTTGCAAGTTGAGTGAGGTGCCTTGTTCAAGAACACAATTCATCGCCCGCAACAGGATTCAATGTAGTTTTTTTCAGTTTTATCCTTTATTTTAGTCACTGAAAATCATCAGATTGTTTTCTTTGACTGCTGAAGTTTTATTTGAGGATACCGGTATACATGATGGAGATTCAAAATCTTCTCTTGGTCATATTCAACTGCTTCCATTCCACTAACGTTGGGTAAAGGATCGAAACATCAATACATTGTCACAGGGAATAACCTTTTCTTATTGTGATGTCACTGAATTTGTATTGAACATTGTATGATTTATTTTGATAAGGAATTAAATTTCAAAATGCTGTAAAATGGTCCATTTTTAAAACAATTAATTTGACAAAACTTTTTGGCATTTTCATGCTGTTTTCATAGTTTATAGCATATTTTCTTCACATAAAGCTCAAATTGTTTCTACTTTATCTGTCCATAGATCTATAAAGACTTATGGATACCTTACACCTAGCATGACATTTTTAGTGAAATGGCTTTTTAATTTTTGTAAAAAAGCTTTACTCAAATTATATTAAGAATTATTTAAATTTCAAGAATTCTGAATCTATGCTGATGTATAGTAACAATATGTCTTACATATAATTTTTTTGCAATTCTTTAAATTCAGGTCCTGCAAAATAATTAACCTAACCAAATGCAAACTTTCAAGGCCATTTGTCATGAATTTATTGTGGCTGCGTACATTTTATTCCTACACATAGTAATTTGATCGAAGACGATCACTGATTTGCTCATCTGTGCAGGGGTAACCTGATCTGTGTGTTATTCGACCAATCAAAACACATGGATCAAAATCTATTTTACCCTCCGTAATGTACGCTAACTGGCCTTACACCAGTTCCAACTCACCATTTCTAAACTAAGCTCATGTTATTATAATTGATCAATGATTTTAAAACAAAAGGCTTCTTCTCGTACTTTTAACAGTCTTTGTCTTGAAATTGTGGCTAAAACAGATATTTAGAATATATAATTACATAACAGCTCCCTGGTCAATAGAAGTGTCATGTAACTCACTTGTTTCATATAACTTAAACATAATTCCCTTTCATGGGGCGTATGTTAAACATGGATTGACTCAAACCAAACCAAGCCAGACCAGGCCAAACTGACCCAAACCAAGCCAAACCGAATCAAACCATAAGCCAAACTGACCCAACCAAGCCAATAAAATTATAAGGGTCTTTGGTCCCTGGTTCCATATTGCCCCTGCATTCAGACAATTTAGTTTGTGGCCCTGGCCCCCTAATTCAACAATGCCCCTGCATTCAGACAATTCAATTTTAAAACATCTCATTGAAATTACTATGATTGTCCATATTTTGAATTTACTGAGACAGTTTGTAAAAGCTGCAGTGTGAGTAAGTTACAATTTTGTATATACATGTATTCTTCTCGATCTAAAGCATCTTAGTTACCAGACAACTAATGCTTGACTTTATAAAAAGGCAGAAGTTTGTATCTACAATTTAAAAGATACCAATATTGAACATGAAACATATTTCCTGAACCTAATTAAATACAGTAATCTAATACAAAACTATCAATTTTCTTCATTTGCCATTAGTTTAAAGTTGAAATACAACATCACTGATGTCTAGTTCAAACTTACAACAGCTGTGAGCAGCCCCATTATCATTTGATAGATGGAGAAGTCATTCCATTCCAAATGCACGTATGGTTAGCAATTCATATTTTTCAAAGGTGCATGGTTTTCCCACTAGCAATACAAATTGTTTCCATTAATAGCTTGTCAATATACAGATCTCTCTTACATCAGTTGTAAGAGTTTCTACAATACTATTCCCAGTGTAGGGCAGAATATATTAAAAATATAATGTAATCACTATATATCTCATAAGATGATTAGATGGAAGCTTTGTGCTCACCCTTTGTTTGAGGAAGTACTGCAATTTAGAGTAATATCCTCCTCTGCTCTGGCAGCATTTACAATAGTTCTTTGACTAGTTCATGTACAGTACATCTAAAACTATTTTAAGTCCACTGACAGTTGAACCCATGAAAGTTTAGTTCCACTACAGAAGAAGAAGAAAAGTCCAAATATAATTTATGAAGATAAAACCGTATACAGAAGAATCATTAGCTTTCAAGAGACAGGTGTACTAGTTAGAATTTTGCTCCACCCAGGGACATTTCTAGTCTTTAGATTGTGGGCGTATTAAACATTCAATAAGTTTCCAACTGGGTGGATTTGTGAGGGTGCCTCCCCCGCCAAAAAAAAAAAAAAAAACGTTCTGAAGATATTTTGTCATGTTTTTAAATTAGTCCACAATTTTTTTGCTCCCAACAGCCGAAGGAAATAAATTCTTAGATTTTTTTGCAGGGAATGGATTGCTAAGGAATTTATCTTGCTATTAAGAGTCTAATGACCAGGGATGCTAGAGTTTTTAAATAAGAATCAAATTTCAACAAAATCTAATTTTTTTTCCAATGCAGCCTAAGTAACACATGAACCCTATAGTTGCCATTTTAAGTGTGGCCTACAGATATGCATATCATATGCCCAGTTCTAATGGATGTTTTTTTACTTTCTTTGGTCGGAATTGATATCAAGAAAGAAGCAAGCATCAACCAAATTTGAGGTTTTTCCTATGCAGCCAAACATAGTATTTTAACACAGTAGGCCCTTGCACTGTTTTCAAACTATTAACCCCTATGGTGGCCATTATAATTTCTGTTGGCTGGACTAGCATAGTCTCTGGCTGTTTGTACATCAATCCCAATATCAAGCGTCTAAAGGGATCATGTGGCAACTTAAAGTTAGGCGTAACATAATTTTGAGCTGCTCAAAATTATGCACTTGTTAATTCAATTACTCACCCATACTGTACTACCCCCGGCAATGTCAGTCAAAGATGAGTCATGGACATATAAAATAGTGACTCACATTTGCATCATTGAACCAAATTGTCAGTCACCAGAGCGACTCTGAGGTGATTGAATTTACTTCATACCCATTAACTTTGTACAGAGGTGAGTGATTTGGGGTAAGTCATTGCACAAGAAATGTCAGTCACCTAAGTGACAGAGGGGTGCGTCAATGTACATGTATTGACCACCCACCTTAGTGCAATGACTCACCTTATCCGGGAGTGTAGGGGTGAGTCACACAATTGACAAGTGCATTATGGTAGCCTTCTCAAGGCCTCGGACCCTACATCGAATTTACATGAATAAAAACAACTGCACTTCTTTCGTATTGATATTGTCTTTTTCAGTACCGTCTGTTCGTCTGATCTGTGACTGAGTCTGAGCTGTCACATCAGTCCAGCACTATGCCAATCGTGCTATAATTTCCAGTTTGGAATTTGTCCCACAATTGGCGCAATAGCCAATTCTGGCTCTATCATTTGCAGTTAATACAGTAACTCATTTGGGCTAAAATGGCTATTTGTTAATTTATTGCAAGCATGACGCATGTTCTTAATGGTAAAAAAGAAAGAAGCTAATTTCAGGCCCACTTTACCATGTCAATTTTGTATGTTTCCCGTGCGGATTTTGAGATAGGGCCTACAGCCATTTAATATAAACAAACTACTGGAATACAACCTGATTGGGCTAACAATATTTGCCAAAATAAGCTGAAACGAAGAAAGGAAGAATAACAGATTGAGGTGTCATGTGACCTTTTAAAATAAGTTAATTTGTGTCATTAGCTAAATTTTATTTATAGTTTACATTGACAAAATTATATGTAGGCCTTAGTCGCATTGAATTTGAATTTGGCTGCCTTGTTCAACAAAACTTTCATTGAATCTAATTAAAATTGATGGAAACAATTATTTCCTTAATTTTTAAAAAGTATATTTATCTGTACTATTTCATAATGTGTAGCTTGCTAATTTATCTGCAAGTGAACCAAATACTATCATAGTTGTATAATCGCGGGTTAAAACAAACTTGAACTTAAACATGTTGAGACTGACAACATGTCTGTGGCAGTGAGAGAAAAATCATGGGAAGTTGTTACAGAACAGGTTCACCAAAAAAACTGATTGTCGGACCAAATTACATTTTGCAAAATTTTGTTATCTTATTACCTGTTGGGCAGACAAAATATCCTCAAAAATAAAAATCTGATACGCTAAGAAATCGGTAAGAATGCAGAAATAGCCTGTGTAGCCTATGGTACACTTGAAAAGCTCAGTAGCAATTATCGTTTTCTGCTGAGCTAACGCTTGCTATTTTGATAGAACGATGAGTCTTGTTGTAGGCCATCGTAGCTCAGGAAAGAAAGGGCATAAAATAAACTAAAATTAGCAGTTTTCATTGATATTTAAAGAAAAAACAAACACATTTGGATTATGCAACAAATAACAATAAGAAATATCAATGTACGAGCGTATCATCTAAATTTGATTTTTCAGAGCGCATTTTACAGTGTATGATCTTTATAAAAGTCATTCTGATGTGTATAGTTTTGTGTGTGACGGTGTGTCGGTGACAGAAACATAAATACAAAATCGGTCTTAGAAAAAAAAATACAAAATCGGTCTTAAATGTGGCACGCTCTGCGAGTCGAGTCTCGCACGCGTGCTGCATGCCGGTTCTAAATTAAGTTAGCGCGGTTTATTTCTTTACAATTTAAGATACAATACAAAATTGAATACCAAATCTGAATTTTAAAAACAAATTACAGCATCTTATTATATTTATTAAAATGATACTTCCATCAAAATATGTAATTACTGGAAATATCTTATTTTTATACATCGCGCAGCTTAACTTTTCTGTGTAATTTGGATCCAATGTTGTGTAGAATGGATGTTACACATGACATGTGTAATTATTTTTACACAACCTTGTGTTCAGTAACTTATTTCTGTGTAATTTTATTCAAATGTTGTGTAGAATAAAAGTTACACATGACATATGTAAATATTTCTACACAACCTTTTATAGAGTGCGACAACTTTTCGACATTCCCATAATTCCCACAATCTCCACAATTGGGACCTTGGCAACAGCCTCAGGCTAGATTAATAACGCCAGGTTGGTAATGCTACATATGTTTTTTAAACACCATTAAAAACCAAGAGAGAAGTAAAATTATCTCAATTGACCATTTGCCAGCGTTTTGAAATCTTGGGCATCAATTAACAAATTTCTATGCAAATTTGTGATGTATTGCAGAGCTATCTTGGCATCTTTTTTTGTTAATTCTTTGTTTGCCAAATATCTGTTATAATATTTGAAGCCATGAAACATAAACCGATTTACATTTATTAATTTTATTTGTGCTAAAATTAAATGCCTACTATTCCCAAATATTGTTTCAGTAAACGTCGGCAATTATAACACTAAAAAGATAGAAGCGATTTCATGTTTGCTAAAAGTGTATAAGTACTGAGGTTTTGTAAGGTCATTGTGGTTTGATTTGAAATTCACATCACTCTATTTACAGAACAAAAGAGATAAGTTCTTGATTGTACTTAAGTTTAAATTTTGGAATACTTTAAAAGCAAATAAAGCAAAGTGCGGTCTGTGTCATCGATTTGGGTTTACTTATGATATATAGTGTGAACATTACACTCCTGTTCATGATTCAAGAGGATTGTTTTTGCTTGTGTATTGACTGTCACTTTATACTTGCCGATGAAAAGATAATAATTGGTACTTCAATCCGCCTTCAGAATTCAAGCTTTTAATGCATACACAACTGTACCTTATAGTCGTACATCGTTAGCTTGATGGAACCAGTACGATGCACAAATGTGATATTAATTATTATAGGTTTGTTGTATGCACGGTTGCCAGCAAAATAGAGTGTGGCTAATGACAAATCTGAGATATGTACAGTATATATTGTGAGAGCATTTTGAAAGAAAAGGGAGGGGGGGGAGTTCTATATTATATGAAAGGGCCCACTTTCTACTACTGTATTTCGAAAAGGAGTAGAGGGGAATATACATCATCCTTAAAAATAAACGTAGTTCAATTCAATTTTGACTTGTTCGTCGGGCAAAGAAAATGGCACCTCACCTCACCTAGTCTATTCAGGCCTCCTGGCCCATAAGGCTGCGGTGCACTATCTCCACTGGACTCTGCTATTTGCAACTTGTCTGGCTTCTGTCCACGAGCTCCATCCCATCGCTTTCCTCTCCTTCTCGACTGTCCTTCTTCAGGTGGTTCTAGGACGACCAACTTTCCTTCTTCCTTCTGGTTTCCACGTCATAGTTGTCACACAGTGCTTAATAGTGCTCATGGGCATCACATGACCAATCTACCTCCACCTTCTTCTTTATACTTCAGTGCTGATTTTATCATGTTTAGTGATTCTTAGTATTTCATCGTTAGATATTACATATGGCCATCTGATCTTCAAAATTCTCCTGTAGCATTTGAACATAAATGTATCCAGCTTTGTATTATCTGCTACATTAACTCTCCATGTCTCGCAACCATACAAGAGTACAGACTTAACAAGAGAGTTAAACAGTCATATTTTTGTATATATTGATAATGTGCTTGAGTTCCATATCTTATTTAACTGCATAAATGCTACTCTTACTTTAGAGATTCTGTTTTGGATATCTTCTTCGACACCACCTTGTAAGCTTATTGTTGCATGAAGGTATCTGAACTTGTTTACTTCATTTAGTTGTTGGTTATCAATACAAACTCTGTTTGCACATTTGCTGTTAACTTTCATGAGTTATGTCTTATCCCTATTAATTCTTAGCCCAGTTTGTGCAGCATACTGATTGAGCCTGGTCACTTTGGTTTGCATGTGTTGATATGTAGATGAAAGTAGAGCGATATTATCAGCAAAATCTAAGTCCTCAAGGGTTGACATGAACTTCCATCTAAATCCATTCCTATTATCATCAGTCGTTTTCCTCATCACCCAGTCTACCACCATCAGAAAAAGGAACTCTGACATTACATCACCTTGCTTTACACCACTTTTGACTTGAAACCATTCAGATTCCACACCGCCATCTATAACTGCACATTCATTGTCTTCATATAACGCTTTAATCAAACAAATTATCTTTTGTGGAATACTATAGGCTGCCATTATTTTCCACAGGCTTTCTCTGTGCATTGAGCCAAACGCCTTTTCAAAGTCAACAAAGGCGATATACATGGTTCACTGCCATTCAGCCATCTGTTCTAGAATGTTGCGCAGGATGAAAATTTGCTCGGTGGTACTCCTTCCTCTTTTAAATCCAGCATCTTCATCTTTCATCTTACTGTCAAAACCATTTATAATTCTGTCGATTAAAACTCTTCCAAATACTTTGCTTGGTATGGATGTTAAGGTTATCCCGTGCCAGTTATCGCATACAGTAGTATTGCCTTTCTTAGGTGTTTTTGTTATCAGTCCTTGCTTCCATGATTTTGGTATAATTTCCTTTTCTCATACATTTCTGAACAGCTCTTCAAGCCATAATACTGATGTGCATATATCAGCTTTTTACATATCGGTAGTTATATTATTCTTGCCTGCAGCTTTGTTATTCTTTGCTTCATCAATGCCTCTCTTATTTCACTTCTTGTAATATAACTGGTACATGTTTCGTCTATTTCAGGGTCACATTTTATGTTAAGAACTGGAAAAACAGGATCTGGTCTACTCATTATCTCCTCGAAAAGCTCTTTCCCCCTGTTTTTTCTTTTTCATACGTTAATAGATTCACATCCTTGTCTCTTAGAGCACTCTCAACCTTGGTCTTTTCATTGCAAATTGTTTTGGTTATCTTGTAAAGCTCTCTCATTCTGCCATTACTAGCTGCTTCCTCTGCAGATGTAGCACGGTCGACAACCCATTTTCTTATCTTTCCTTAAGCTTTTCTTCACATCTTTGTCTTTTTCAGCATTCTTAGCTCTCATAATACCTTTAATTCGAATTGACTTGGCATTCTCAATGTAAACCTTCAGCTGTTTTCTCTCCTTAACACATTTCCAACTTTTTCTACTAATCCATGGCTTTTGGCCCTTCTTTTTGTACCCAGGGATGGAATATTTAAATCAGATATTTATGAATCATGAATCGTCTACATACCTATTTCCAGTCGACTCGGCATGATACCGATTCTTGGGATTGGCAACGGAGACGTATAAGAATATGAAATATACACCATCCACACACACAGGTAAACTCATGTCCAATGACATTGGGCATCAAAAAACATTCAGAGCTTCCGGGGGCTCTTCGCCCCTTAAACACCTCCTAGGTCTTCGCCCGAATTTTCTCAATTTTCAGGAGGAAAGTTTTCCTCTTACCTACTTACTTACTAGGCCCTTCGCCCCACGAGGAGCATAGGACATCAGCGATGTCTGCAGCAATCACAATGTTTGACTTTTCTTTCTGAAGCTGAAGCCTTGTCTTCTATGTTTTGCCTTAATGAAACGTCTCCAGGTGACTATTGGCCGTCCTATGTTCCTCCTTATTTGAGGGTTCCATGTCAGAATTTGACCGGTGGCGTTACTTGTAGTCTTCCTCAACGTGTGTCTAATCCAGCCCTACTTCATGCTCAGTAGGGACCTTGGAGACGGGAAAAAGGAAGGGGGAAGGGAGGCAAAAGCTCGAAAATATTTGCTCAACAGTAAGGGGTCTAATTCGACTAAATCGTTCAACCTATGAAAAACCCGGAATTAAATTCGTTTCACATACTGCAGTGCACTTTCTTTGGTGCATCATATAAGAAAGATACTTACATAAAAAAAGTCAATTATAATATTGACGGAATCGTTATTTAAATACACCTATTATACAAATAAACGAATATGACTTTGTGAAGAGCCGACGGTTTTGCATCACTGACTGTACATATCCATGAACATTTCATTAACTGAATACAGATTACAAAGTCACATGTTTGAAGATGAACAGGGGTGTGAAATGTAGCTATAAAAATACAGAGTATTTAAACGTGTCCCATTCACTGTTTAAGTGTAACTTTCCATTCTGAACTATTGAGAAAATACTAAATCTAGGAGCACTTTGTTTAGAATTTCAAAAGCAGAAATAATTATGTTCAGTCCAATCCTTGATAAACATATCGATGCAACTAGGTGAAGTACAAGAACTAGGCGGCTGCATAAAGTTGCCCCTCAATAAGTATCGGTTTAAAAAAAAAAAAAAGCTCTATCGGCTAGCACATTTAGGTAAATACACTCTAAAACAGTCACAGTTATAATAACAGAAAAGAGGTTCCAGGGACATAACTACTGACTTTAAGGGTTGTTATATTTAAGTTTGACGAATCAAAATCAAGATCATTATAACGAGATATATTTCATGTTATCACCATTCTGGTTAACTTGGAAATTTACTATACTTTTATGTTACCAAATGTAATTTTTGCATTGTTTTGAAATGCTGCAGGGATTATTATGAGTCATTGCTGCAAAATGTAGCCTTCGTGTTTCAATTGTTCATATATGCCAAGATAATCAAACTAATTCCCGAACAACCAGAGTCCTAATTTTGCCATAATTTATAAGATCTAATCAATATTTACTCAAGATGTGCAAAATTAAATATCAATGTGTAATGCATCACAAAATGTAAATAATATATGCAAATTGATGCCTGAGAAAATGTTGTAAAATATTTAGAGGATGAGTTTAGTGGTCACTACTCCTTTATCATCTTATTTCGTTAAGGAGATATTCAAGTATAAAGTTCTATCTTATGTATGAAGAAACGACTTTTGTAGTAAGCTTATTTTAAAGAAAATCAAATTTTACTTATTTACTGTTTGACTTATTTCGCTTAGAAACTTTCTTCACGTGGTAAGTTATAATTACCCTTACTTGTTTACTAGATTCTGTTTTACCAATTTCCTGACATATCCAACAACTTAGTGTCACAAAATCGCAGGAAACAAAGAGATGAAATACATAAAGACTTTTAGGAAACTGATAAAGTCTAACTTCAGTCGTGTCTACTTAAATGGTTCATAGCTCAAATATCTCTACATCGAAATAAGATTTTGATTTTGCTTTTTTTACTATTTCTTCCTTTCATGTAGAACAGTAGAATGAGCTTGCCTGACTACTGAACTAATTCTTTAACCAATACTGATATTTTGCTACTATAATGTTTTTCCTTTCAGATTTTGCAGCAATATATCGAAAGTTGTTCGACACGTCCATATACCTTAAAATATTTCCTTTTATCCACTAGAGGATCTGCTGTGTTCTTACCGGGGAAAGACAGGGACTGCGCAAAATGTCAGTGGTTAGGTACCCTTTCAGTAGATATGAACTAACAAAGCTCAGCATCATTATAAAGCCATGCAATGGCTTTGGATATGTCATTTTCAAAATTGAAAAATGATTGGAATGGTCTACATGAGGAGCTAATACAAACGTATGATAAAATAACCATATATAAGATAACGAAGCTGAAGAAAACACGACAAATTGAAATAAAACATAACGAAACTAGCAAATGATTTTGTGGAACTCATATATTTTCAGCTTGTGTTTTTCGTATCTTTAATTAACTAGTTAAAACAATTGCAGCAATATAATGGAATAAGCAAATATAACATGAAGTAGAATAAAGTTTGAATATGCTTGCATACAGCAAAATAAATAAATACAGCAAAATATTTGCACACAGCAAAATAGATAAATACACACAGAATGAATATCATTTTCTGAAACACAAATTGTTTCACATTGTAACGTAACTTGTCATTATGCGCTATTTCACAACTTTCAAAATGAATGAAAATCAATGTTAAATTATCCATGACGCCAACATTTAAAATCCCGTTGTCTCGAATTTGACTTTTGCATGATCCCAATTAAGGTAAAGAATTGCCACGGGTAATGGTGTTCTCTACCGGTTATTTCTAGCATGCAAATCCATTTTCATAATTAATTTTTCAAGTTTTGTAAAGGGTTGGAATTTTTAGGGCCGTCAGTAACTGACTAAGGTCCAACGACTTTGGGATACTGCCCTCCGGTAATAATTTTACCTGCCTAGTTGCATGTTTCGCTCCTGGTTGGGAAAAATAAAATTGAAAAAAAAGAAGATACAATTGTTGGTAAATCTTTTCGCAAAAATTTAAGAATTTTTCCCTAAAAGGAAAGAAATTTCACAAAAATGAAGAACATATCACCAAAAAGTGAAGAACATTTTTCGAAAATGGAGAAAATTTCCCTGAATTATATTATATAATTTTTCGAAATTCGTGTTAGTGTGTGATTAGGTTATGGGATTAGAAACGGTGCTAGTGTTCCTGTGCGCTACGTTAATATTTGGGATTTCTAATCTACAAACACCATTAAAATTATTTGGCACCTTTTTTTTTTCCCCTACTACTTCTCTTCAATGTTAGTAAAAGCTTGTGAATAAAGTTCTTAGCCTCTTCATTTAAAAAAGTAATCATGCCAACATTGCAGCGGGGGAGGGAGAAAGGTTTTTTGTCCTTGATTGTGGTTTGATGTTCTATCCTTGGCTCTGAATCAAAAATTCTGTAAAGTAGTGTTGATTGAATTTTGCAATCCACAACATACACTTGAAATGGTGCCCACCAGTAGTGTTAGGTACACTTTTACTGATTTGTGATTCTTATTAAAAAACTCTCACATTAGAAACTGTTCAACAATGCAAGATAAATCATTCCTTGCAAAAATATTCAAAAACTTTGCTCCTTAAGCTGTAAAGTGCAATATCGGGAATCATTTTGAGACACTCTTTTAGGACTCTCATGTGCCTTAGAAATTAAATTAAATTAAGTGTACACTATGCCGTGCCAAAGTCGGTACACAATGAACACAGTGCATCCCACACCAATCAGGATGTGACTATCTTCATTTATCCTTTAACCAGTGGGTGACATGACTGATGGATAATCTTCATCTTTACGTGCACACAGTATGCTATGGATAAAATACGTCCCATGCACTACAATTTGACCATTTCTTATACGTGTATTGATCACATTTGTGATACATTTGCGCCTCAAGTTAACTCTAATATAACACAATCATGATAACTTCGCACAGATTTCCCACTCTTGGGGATAGCTTTTATATAAACTGGGGTGATTTGATTCCTTTTATCTGCAATTTCTATACTTAGCTGATTATTTTCATTTTGAAATTGTATTATTTCATTTTGTAATTGTTCTTTTTTTGGTAGGTTTTTAAAAGCTGTTTCTGCGCTCTTTGTGATCTGTTCTTTTCATACTTTTACCGCTTCTGCTTTTGTACGCAATTCCGCATTGATTGTATAGCAGGCTCATATCCTATCTTCTGTCATTGTTCTCTGATTACGATTCCTGTTCTTGCTCTGTCTTAAGATTATCATTCTGCTGCACCTAACAGTGATTTGTTGTCAAATGAGCTGCAAGACGTTGTATCGAAGATAAACTTTTGTTATAGTATAGCTATTTCAGCGTACATAATGCTTTTTATGTTTGTCTTCTTTAAGTTTTTCTCCTCTTTGTATGTAATGATTTCATGTTCGTACTGCTTATTCTTGACACAAACTGCACATACTTTCCTTGCGCAATCTTTACAAAACTTAGTTGCAATTTTCTTGTGTTCCAGACATATTTCTCTTGCACCTTTTTTAAGAGAAAGATATATACAAATAAATAATTACATACGACCAGTGAACAAGAATCTTTTTTTTTTTTAACTTTTTAAGAGATTGATATATCAAATATATATCACGCTTTTACCGTAATACAATACGATATGACCGTTTATACATACAATAATTTAAGCTATATCGTTATTATTTCTCAAACTATTGTCTCTGTGGATGAAAATACCGACAGAATATGATTTTTGTTACAGTTGGAAGCTAATATAATTTTTTTTTTAATTTTCAATTTAATCTACATGGAGCAATATGATTCTGGCCCATAAAATTCTTCGATGGTCTATTTTCATTATTCTTGTTGTCATGATTACGAAAATTAAAAAAATAATACACCATGATTTGGAAAAGCTGGAAGTTATTTGTTAGATTGATAAAGAAACGTTCTCTAGGTTTCCTCTTTGTTTACAATTCCCGTATAAGGATGTTTCAGCTGACGTCATGAGGTCACATGACTTTGTTTACATCACCATTTTGTAGGGCGGACTGTCGTCTCCTGTACACTTACATACATTTGCATGTTGTTACATAAGATTACTTTTGTAAGTAGGCCCCAATAGTATGCCGGAAATTTGCTGTGCAGTTGGTTACACTAACTAATAGACGTGTTTATATTCCACTGATTAAGATTACCTAAAGTACTTGGAGGTATTTTTTCTTTAAAATAACATTTTTTATTCCAAACATTATTCACCTGACCTGTTAATTTGAACTAGCGCGCGTTTATGCGCACAGCACGTGTTTTACATGCACAACGCAGGTTTTTATCACCAGCGCGTGCTATCGCGTGTTTTAGATCGAGTCTGTTTGTTTTACGTATGATGTGACTGAGCTGTGTGAAGATCAGATGCGTGAAATACTCAACGCGCAAACGCTCTGCACGGCAAAATGGCTCTCAGTTGAGTTAGAGTCACGTGATGAAATCCCTTTATACTTTTTGCCTCAACACATTTTCAATTCCATTGATTCCCATGGCAAAATAATCGTAATCAAGGCAAGCCTTTTTTCTAACCGAATCACCTATACATTTAAAACAAGCCTTTCTTTTTAACCGAATCATCTATACATTTAAAACAAGCTTAAGATATTTGTATGTGTCCAGTTCCGAACGGGGGACTTTACTCAATGCGATTTTTGTTGACATTGTGCAAGTAGGCACAAAAATGAATATAAAGTACAATCGTTATGTATGTCCTCTCTAATCAATCTACACAGTTTGTGAAACCAATTTGAAAGTAGCTATAATTAAAAGCCGTGATGTATACTCAATAAATTAATAACAAAAACGGTGGTCTTCAATATTTATAATAATGTCCTGTATTCTGGTATTGGTAAACGATTTTGGTATATTGCAAATCACGAGTACGTGCAAAAACTGAAAGGTGTTTCTAATTGCGACAATAAGAATCTCTGTTTGTGTGACATTATGAAGTAAGTGTTACAATAAAACGTACTTTTGATTTCCCACACTCCTCCCGCCCCCCTCATACACACTTACGGACGGCAATGATACCACCCGTTTTATAACATTTCGTAGATTTGAGGAAACTCTGCATGATTTTCGGTTTATTCTTTAAATTTTAGACCCACTTCTTATTGGCCATCTTATTGACACACGTATATAACAACGAGAAACACTTTCGATCATATTTCGTGTGTCAATAAGAAACAATTTTCGTGTGACAAGATGAAGCGTGTGATAATAAGACACAATGTGTCAATAGGAAGCCGCACAAAAGAAGATTCTCTTCCTGGCACTGCCAGATGGAGAACTATCTAAGGCAATTGCTTTACAAAGGTAGCGTGTGTATGGTGTAAGTAATCACTTTAATAGACATTAGAATCAGCAGTAAGCCTACAGAACAAAGGACATTATTTGCTCCTATAATCTTATACTAATATTTACACAAAATAATAATAATAATAATTTATCAGTTTCTCCCTGGGAAACCATTTTACTATTTGGCTATATTTTAGTTAATAGGACCTGACGGTTTGTTCCTTTGTTGTTTGCTTGTTAGAAGAATCAAACAAACAAACATTATTCCCATTTTGGAGATGGATTGATGCGTTTGTTCGTATTTTGATGAAGAAAATAGTTTCGGTTTCCAAGCTGGGATTTAAGCTTTACCAAATGTTTGATATATTCGCATGAGCTATGCAAGCTACAATCAAGGAAACAATCTTGGAATTCCCTCCCCCTCTCCCTTCACCTTTATTTAATGTTAGTATGCGCTTTACAAGAAAATATTTTGGTAATAGATCTGCACAATGGAAAACTTATAAGGGGAAGGAAAAGAGTGTCAAGTACTTTTTCCGGCATTGTAAGCTTCCATACGATTCACATTGTTCTGTATGACCTAAGCCCAATTTTCCCGTAGTGTACATTTTGCATGCAGAAGTGACACAATCAAAGGCCATACAGTTAGTAGCCAATAGCGGGTTTTCCAACCTACGGCGGGCATGAAATCCGGGAAGTTTTCAACATCGGGCTCTGTAAAAATACACATAGCAAATTTGTTTGCAACTCACACATCAATTTTATAAACCACACTTTTAAACTTTTCTTAATTTTAGTATTACAAATTTGTTTTCGAATCATACCAATTTGTACTTTTAGGAAAGAAAACATATGTTTAGTCCCTCTCTGTGTAAACTCAACACAGAAGTTATCAGTCATAATCAGGGTCTTCTGAAAAATCGTTCGTTGCTGGGGAAATACTCTCTTCTTTGTTCTGTTCAATTGGTGTAAAATTATTCATTGGTGAATTTGAGAGGTATCTGCTGCCATCCTTTTTGCACTGTACAACTGTACAACAAAAATCAAGACATTTACCATAAAAAGTACTGGCAACAATTTTCCAGTACTTAGTACGGTAAAATTACATCCTCTGCAAATTCATAGACTCAGATGTAGATATTATAAATTTACAGAGAATGTAATTTTGTAAATTTAAAGGACTATGTGCTGTAAATTTGCAGAGTATATAAATTTACCATATTAAGTACTGGAAAATTGTTGCCCGTACTTTTTATAGTAAATTTCAAGACTATTTTGGGGTATGGTACATTTCAAGACTACTTGGGCGTATGGTATACTTCAAGACTATTTGGGGAGTATGCTAAATTTGAAGACTATTCGGGGTTTGGTAAATTTCAAGACTTGTTTTTGGTTAAATTAAATTTCAAGATGGCTCTCAAGGCATGGTAAGAGTAACGTTATTAGTCTATTTTATATAAGTTAAATAGTTAATGTAAGTAAATGCTCTTCAGCCTCTTCTACTGAAGAGATCGAAAATGATACTTTCTGGTGAAATTATGGTGAAATACATCAACTATCTGGGCTAGTGCTCCTCTCTGCTTCGTCTGAAATACATCAACTATCTGAGCTAGTGCTCCTCTCTGCTTCCTCTGAAATACATCAATTATCTGGGCTAGTACTCCACTATGCTTCCTCTGAAATACATCAAGTATCTGAGCTAGTACTCCACTCTGCTTCCTCTGAAATACATCAACTATCTGGGCTAGTACTCCTCTCTACTTTCTCTGAAATACATCAACTATCTGGGCTAGTGCTCCTCTCTGCTTTCTCTGAAATACATCAACTATTTGGGCTAGTGCTCCTCTCTGCTTTCTCTGAAATACATCAACTATCTGGGCTAGTGCTCCTCTTTGCTTCCTTTGAATTACATCAACTATCTGAGCTAGTGCTCCTCTCTGCTTCCTTTGAATTACATCAACTATCTGGGCTAGTACTCCTCTCTACTTTCTCTGAAATACATCAAGTATCTGGGCTAGTACTCCTCTCTGCTTCCTCGGAAATACATACATCAAGTATCTGAGCTAGTACTCCACTCTGCTTCCCAGAAATACATCAAGTATCTGAGCTAGTGCTCTACTCTGCTTTCTCTGAAATACATCAACTATTTGAGCTAGTAATCCTCTCTGCTCTCTCTGAAATACATCAACTATCTGAGCTTGTACTCTACTCTGCTTCCTCTGAAATACATCAACTATCTGGGCTAGAACTCCATTCTGCTCCCTCTGAAATACATCATCTATCTGGGTTAGTCCTCCTTCATCTGAAATACATCAACTATCTGGGCTAGTGCTCCTCTCTGCTTCCTCTGAAATGCATCAGCTATCTGGGCTAGTACTCCTCTCTACTTTCTCTGAAATACATCAACTAGCTGGGCTAGTGCTCTTCTCTGCTTCCTCTGAAATACATCAACTATCTGAGCTAGTGCTCCTCTCTGCTTCCTCTGCATTACATCAACTATCTGGGCTAGTTCTCCACTCTGCTTTCTCTGAAATACATCAACTATCTGGGCTAGTGCTCCTCACTGCTTTCTCTGAAATACATCAACTATCTGGGCTAGTACTCCACTCTTCTTCCTCTGAAATACATCAACTATCTGGGCTAGTACTCCACTCTGCTTCCTTTGAAATACATCATCTATCTGAGCTAGTACTCCTCAATGCTTCCTCTGAAATACATCAACTATCTGGGCTAGTACTCCACTCTGCTTCCTCTGAATTGCATCAACTATCTGAGCTAGTACTCACTCTGCTTCCTTTGTATTACATCAACTATCTGAGCTAGTACTCCACTCTGCTTTCTCTAAAATACATCAAGTATCTGGGCTAGTATTCCACTCTGCTTTCTCTGAAATACATCAAGTATCTGGGCTTGTACTCTATTCTGCTTTCTCTGGAATACATCCACTATCTAGCCTAGTACTCCTCTCTGCTTTCTCTGAAATACATCAACTATCTGAGCTTGTACTCTACTCTGCTTCCTCTGAAATACATCAACTATCTGGGCTAGAACTCCATTCTGCTCCCTCTGAAATACATCATCTATCTGGGTTAGTCCTCCTTTCTGCTTCATCTGAAATACATCAACTATCTGGGCTAGTGCTCCTCTCTGCTTCCTCTGAAATGCATCAGCTATCTGGGCTAGTACTCCTCTCTACTTTCTCTGAAATACATCAACTAGCTGGGCTAGTGCTCTTCTCTGCTTCCTCTGAAATACATCAACTATCTGAGCTAGTGCTCCTCTCTGCTTCCTCTGCATTACATCAACTATCTGGGCTAGTACTCCACTCTGCTTTCTCTGAAATACATCAACTATCTGGGCTAGTGCTCCTCACTGCTTTCTCTGAAATACATCAACTATCTGGGCTAGTACTCCACTCTTCTTCCTCTGAAATACATCAACTATCTGGGCTAGTACTCCACTCTGCTTCCTTTGAAATACATCATCTATCTGAGCTAGTACTCCTCAATGCTTCCTCTGAAATACATCAACTATCTGGGCTAGTACTCCACTCTGCTTCCTCTGAATTGCATCAACTATCTGAGCTAGTACTCCACTCTGCTTCCTTTGTATTACATCAACTATCTGAGCTAGTACTCCACTCTGCTTTCTCTAAAATACATCAAGTATCTGGGCTAGTATTCCACTCTGCTTTCTCTGAAATACATCAAGTATCTGGGCTTGTACTCTATTCTGCTTTCTCTGGAATACATCCACTATCTAGCCTAGTACTCCTCTCTGCTTTCTCTGAAATACATCAACTATCTGGGATAGAACTCCATTCTGCTCCCTCTGAAATACATCAACTATCTGAGCTAGTACTCCACTCTGCTTTCTCTGAAATACATCAACTATCTGGGCTAGTACTCTATTCTGCTTTCTCTGGAATACATCCACTATCTAGCCTAGTAATCCTCTCTGCTTCCTCTGAAATACATCAACTATCTGAGCTAGTGCTCCTCTCTGCTTCCTCTGGAATACATCAACTATCTGAGTTAGTGCTCCTCTCTGCTCCCTCTGAAATGCATCAACTATCTGGGTTAGTACGCCACTCTGATTTCTCTGAAATACATCAACTATCTGAGCTAGTACTCCACTCTGCTTTCTCTGAAATACATCAAGTATCTGGGCTGGTACTCTCTTCTGCTTTCTCTGGAATACATCCACTATCTAGCCTAGTACTACTCTCTGCTTCCTCTGAAATACATCAACTATCTGGGCTAGAACTCCATTCTGCTCCCTCTGAAATGCATCAACTATCTGGGTTAGTACGCTACTCTGATTTCTCTGAAATACATCAACTATCTGGGCTAGTGCTCCTCTCTGTTTCCCCTGAATTCACAAGAATTATATCAACTATCTGGGCTAAAACTCCACTCTGCTTCCTCTGAAATATATCAACTATCTTGGCTAGTACTTCACTCTGCTTCCTTTGAAATACATCAACTATCTGGGCTAGTACTCCATTCTGCTCCTTCTGAAATACGTTCACCATCTGGGCTAGTACTCCACTCTGCTTCCTCTGGAATACATCAATTATCTGAGCTAGTACTCCTCTCTGCTTCCTCTGAAATACATCAACTATCTGGGCTAGTACTACTCTCTGCTTCCTTTGAAATACATCAACTATCTGAGCTAGTACTCCTCTCTGCTTCCTCAGAATTACATCAACTATCTGTGCTATTACTTCACTCTGCTTCCTCTGAAATACATCAACTATATGAGCTAGTACTCCACTCTGCTTCCTCTGAAATACATCAAGTATCTGGGCTAGTACTCCACTCTGCTTTCTCTGAAATACATCAACTATCTGAGCTAGTGCTCCTCTCTGCTTCCTTTGAATTACATCAACTATCTGAGCTAGTACTCCTCTCTGCTTTCTCTGAAATACATCAAGTATCTGGGCTAGTACTCCACTCTGCTTTCTCTGAAATACATCAACTATCTGGGCTTGTACTCTATTCTGCTTTCTATGGAATACATCCACTATCTAGCCTAGTACTCCTCTCTGCTTTCTCTGAAATACATCAACTATCTGGGATAGAACTCCATTCTGCTCCCTCTGAAATGCATCAACTATCTGGGTTAGTACGCCACTCTGATTTCTCTGAAATACATCTACTATCTGAGCTAGTACTCCACTTTGATTTCTGTGAAATACATCAACTATCTGAGCTAGTACTCCACTCTGCTTTCTTTGAAATACATCAACTATATGAGCTAGTACTCCACTCTGCTTCCTCAGAATTACATCAACTATCTGGGCTAGTGCTCCTCTCTGCTTCCTAAGAAATACATCAACTATCTGAGCTAGTACTCCTCTCTACTTCCTCTGAAATACATCATCTATCTGGGTTAGTCCTCCTTTCTGCTTCATCTGAAATACATCAACTATATGGGCTAGTGCTCCTCTCTGCTTCCTCTGAAATGCATCAGCTATCTGGGCTAGTACTCCTCTCTACTTTCTCTGAAATACATCAACTAGCTGGGTTAGTGCTCTTCTCTGCTTCCTCTGAAATACATCAAGTATCTGAGCTAGTGCTCCTCTCTGCTTCCTCTGAATTACATCAACTATCTGGGCTAGTACTCCACTCTGCTTTCTCTGAAATACATCAACTATCTGGGCTAGTGCTCCTCACTGCTTTCTCTGAAATACATCAACTATCTGGGCTAGTACTCCACTCTTCTTCCTCTGAAATACATCAACTATCTGGGCTATTACTCCACTCTGCTTCCTTTGAAATATATCATCTATCTGAGCTAGTACTCCTCAATGCTTCCTCTGAAATACATCAACTATCTAGGCTAGTACTCCACTCTGCTTCCTCTGAATTGCATCAACTATCTGAGCTAGTACTCCACTCTGCTTCCTTTGAATTACATCAACTATCTGAGCTAGTACTCCACTCTGCTTTCTTTGAAATACATCAAGTATCTGGGCTAGTACTCCACTCTGCTTTCTCTGAAATACATCAAGTATCTGGACTAGTACTCTATTCTGCTATCTCTGGAATACATCCACTATCTAGCCTAGTACTCCTCTCTGCTTTCTCTGAAATACATCAACTCTCTGGGCTAGAACTCCATTCTGCTCCCTCTGAAATGCATCAACTATCTGGGTTAGTACGCCACTCTGATTTCTCTGAAATACATCAACTATCTGAGCTAGTACTCCACTTTGATTTCTGTGAAATACATCAACTATCTGAGCTATTACTCCACTCTGCTTCCTTTGAAATACATCAACTATATGAGCTAGTACTCCACTCTGCTTCCTCAGAATTACATCAACTATCTGGGCTAGTGCTCCTCTCTACTTCCTAAGAAATACATCAACTATCTGAGCTAGTACTCCTCTCTACTTCCTCTGAAATACATCATCTATCTGGGTTAGTCCTCCTTTCTGCTTCATCTGAAATACATCAACTATCTGGGCTAGTACTCCTCTCTACTTTCTCTGAAATACATCAACTAGCTGGGCTAGTGCTCTTCTCTGATTCCTCTGAAATACATCAACTATCTGAGCTAGTGCTCCTCTCTGTTTCCTCTGAATTACATCAACTATCTGGGCTAGTACTCCACTCTGCTTTCTCTGAAATACATCAACTATCTGGGCTAGTGCTCCTCACTGCTTTCTCTGAAATACATCAACTATCTGGGCTAGTACTCCACTCTTCTTCCTCTGAAATACATCAACTATCTGAGCTAGTACTCCACTCTGCTTCCTTTGAAATACATCATCTATCTGAGCTAGTACTCCTCAATGATTCCTCTGAAATACATCAACTATCTGGGTTAGTACTCCACTCTGCTTCCTCTGAATTGCATCAACTATCTGAGCTAGTACTCCACTCTGCTTCCTTTGAATTACATCAACTACCTGAGCTAGTACTCCACTCTGCTTTCTCTGAAATACATCAAGTATCTGGGCTAGTACTCCACTCTGCTTTCTCTGAAATACATCAAGTATCTGGGCTAGTACTCTATTCTGCTTTCTCTGGAATACATCCACTATCTAGCCTAGTACTCCTCTCTGCTTTCTCTGAAATACATCAACTATCTGGGCTAGAACTCCATTCTGCTCCCTCTGAAATGCATCAACTATCTGGGTTAGTACGCCACTCTGATTTCTCTGAAATACATCAACTATCTGAGCTAGTACTCCACTCTGATTTCTGTGAAATACATCAACTATCTGAGCTAGTACTCCACTCTGCTTTCTCTGAAATACATCAAGTATCTGGGCTAGTACTCTATTCTGCTTTCTCTAGAATACATCCACTATCTAGCCTAGTACTCCTCTCTGCTTCCTCTGAAATACATCAACTATCTGGGCTAGAACTCCATTCTGCTCCCTCTGAAATGCATCAACTATATGGGTTAGTACGCCACTCTGATTTCTCTGAAATACATCATCTATCTGGGCTAGTGCTCCTCTCCTTTTCCCCTGAATTCACAAGAATTACATCAACTATCTGGGCTAGAACTCCACTCTGCTTCCTCTGAAATATATCAACTATCTTGGCTAGTACTTCACTCTGCTTCCTTTGAAATACATCAACTATCTGGGTTAGTACTCCATTCTGCTCCTTCTGAAATACGTTCACCATCTGGGCTAGTACTCCACTCTGCTTCCTCTGGAATACATCAACTATCTGAGCTAGTACTCCTCTCTGCTTCCTCTGAAATACATCAACTATCTGGGCTAGTGCTCCTCTCAGCTTCCTTTGAAATACATCAACTATCTGGGCTAGTGCTCCTCTCTGCTTCCTTTGAAATACATCAACTATCTGAGCTAGTACTCCTCTCTGCTTCCTCAGAATTACATCAAGTATCTGGGCTATTACTTCACTCTGCTTCCTCTGAAATACATCAACTATATGAGCTAGTACTCCACTCTGCTTCCTCAGAATTACATCAACTATCTGGGCTAGTGCTCCTCTCTGCTTCCTCAGAAATACATCAACTATCTGAGCTAGTACTCCTCTCTACTTCCTCTGAAATACAACATCTATCTGGGTTAGTCCTCCTCTCTGCTTCATCTAAAATACATCAACTATCTGGGCTAGTGCTCCTCTCTGCTTCCTCTGAAATACATCAGCTATCTGGGCTAGTACTCCTCTCTACTTCCTCTGAAATACAACATCTATCTGGGTTAGTCCTCCTCTCTGCTTCATCTAAAATACATCAACTATCTGGGCTAGTGCTCTTCTCTGCTTCCTCTGAAATACATCAACTATCTGAGCTAGTGCTCCTCTCTGCTTCCTCTGAATTACATCAACTATTTGGGCTAGTACTCCACTCTGCTTTCTCTGAAATACATCAACTATCTGGGCTAGTGCTCCTCACTGCTTTCTCTGAAATACATCAACTATCTGGGCTAGTACTCCACTCTTCTTCCTCTGAAATACATCCACTATCTGAGCTAGTACTCCACTCTGCTTCCTCTGAATTGCATCAACTATCTGGGCTAGTACTCCACTCTGCTTCCTTTGAAATACATCAACTATCTGGGTTAGTACTCCATTCTGCTCCTTCTGAAATACGTTCACCATCTGGGCTAGTACTCCACTCTGCTTCCTCTGGAATACATCAACTATCTGAGCTAGTACTCCTCTCTGCTTCCTCTGAAATACATCAACTATATGGGCTAGTGCTCCTCTCAGCTTCCTTTGAAATACATCAACTATCTGGGCTAGTGCTCCTCTCTGCTTCCTTTGAAATACATCAACTATCTGAGCTAGTACTCCTCTCTGCTTCCTCAGAATTACATAAAGTATCTGGGCTATTACTTTACTCTGCTTCCTCTGAAATACATCAACTATATGAGCTAGTACTCCACTCTGCTTCCTCAGAATTACATCAACTATCTGGGCTAGTGCTCCTCTCTGCTTCCTCAGAAATACATCAACTATCTGAGCTAGTACTCCTCTCTACTTCCTCTGAAATACATCATCTATCTGGGTTAGTCCTCCTCTCTGCTTCATCTAAAATACATCAACCTCTGAGCTAGTACTCCACTCTGCTTCCTCTGAAATACATCAACTAATTGAGCTAGTACTTCTCTCTGCTTTCTTTGAAATACATCAACTATCTGGGCTAGTACTCCTCTCTGCTTCCTCTGAAATACATCAACTAATTGAGCTAGTACTTCTCTCTGCTTCCTCTGAAATACATCAACTATCTGGGCTAGTACTCCTCTCTACTTCCTCTGAAATACATCAACTATCTGAGCTAGTACTCCACTCTGCTTCCTCTGAAATACATCAACCATCTGGGCTAGTGCTCCTCTCTGCTTCCTCTGAAATACATCAACTATATGAGCTAGTACTTCTCTCTGCTTCCTCTGAAATACATCAACTATCTGGGCTAGTACTCCTCTCTGCTTCCTCTGAAATACATCAACTATCTGAGCTAGTACTCCACTCTGCTTCCTCTGAAATACATCAACTAATTGAGCTAGTACTTCTCTCTGCTTTCTCTGAAATACATCAACTATCTGAGCTAGTACTCCACTCTGCTTCCTCTGAAATACATCAACTAATTGAGCTAGTACTTCTCTCTGCTTTCTCTGAAATACATCAACTATCTGGGCTAGTACTCCTTTCTGCTTCCTCTGAAATACATCAACTATTTGAGCTAGTACTTCTGTCTGCTTTCTTTGAAATACATCAACTATCTGGGCTAGTACTTCATTCTGCTTCCTTAGAATTACATCAACTATCTGGGCTAGTACTCCTCTCTGCTTCCTCAGAAATACATCAACTATCTGAGCTAGTACTCCTCAATGCTTCCTTTGAAATACATCAACTATATGTGCTAGTACTCCACTCTGCTTCCTCAGAATTACATCAACTATCTGGGCTAGTGCTCCTCTCTGCTTCCTAAGAAATACATCAACTATCTGAGCTAGTACCCCTCTCTGCTTCCTCAGAAATACATCAACTATCTGGGCTAGTTTTTTTCTCTGCTTCTTCTGAATTCACAAGGTACAGCAAACTGAAAATTGTTAATGTAAAGTTTCAGTGTGACATATGGAAGGAGGCTATGTGGGGCATAGGGTAGGGGGACATGGGATGTGATGCCATGTGGGACATAAAGTAGGACGTCATTAGGACATTGGGAGGGATACCATGTGGAACATATGGTGGGATGCCATGTGGAACATCAGGTGGGAAGCCGCTGATGCCAGACACAGGGAGGGATGCCATATGGGACATAGGGAGAGGGGGGATGTCATGTGATACATATGGCTGGATTAATGTGGGACATACATATAGGATGGGATCCATGTGGGTCATAGCATGGGATGCCATGTGGGACATGGGGGAATGCCATGTGGGACACATGGTGGAATGCCATGTGAGACACTGTATGGTGGATTGCCATGTGGGAGATATGATGGAATGCCATGTGGGACAAGGCATGGGATGTCATGTGGGACATGGGGTGGGATTCCAAGTGGGACATGGAGTGGGATGCCATGTGGTACATGATATGCCATGTGGGACTTAGTGTGAGATGCCATTTTTATAATTGGCCGGTTCATATGATATGGGTGTCAATTTGCATGGGCATGCGAACCATGACGGTATTTGCCGTCATTTGAAATGAATTCAAATAATTATGGAGCTGAAATGCATGTACATTATCATAGGAACAGATTGATATTATGTACGCTGGGAAAGTACCTAAGAAAATGCTGTTAGAACCCACCATAGAACCAACCTAAAAATCATAAGCCGCAATTAAGTTAGCCACAATTATCTTTAACGCAAAGTATTTTCCTTTACTACAGTACTTTCCTTTACTACAGTACTTTCCTTTAAAACAGTAATTCCTTTACTACAGTACTTTCCTTTAAAACAGTACTTTCCTTTAAAACAGTACTTTCCTTTACTACAGCACTTTCCTTTACTACAGTAATTCCTTTACTACAGTACTTTCCTTTAAAACAGTACTTTCCTTTACTACAGTACTTTCCTTTACTACAGTACTTTCCTTTATTACAGTACTTTCCTTTACTACAGACACAGCGCTTTCCTTTACTACAGTACTTTCCTTTTACTACAGTACTTTCCTTTATTACAGTACTTTTCTTTACTACAGTACTTTCCTTTACTACAGTAATTTCCTTTACTACACTACTTTCCTTTACTACAGCACTTTTCTTTACTACAGTACTTTCCCTTACTACAGCACTCCTTTACTACAGCACTTTCCATTACTACAGTACTTTCCTTTACTACAGTAATTTCCTTTACTACACCACTTTCCTTTACTACAGCACTTTTCTTTACTACAGCACTTTCCCTTACTACAGCACTTTCCTTTACTACAGCACTTTCCTTTACTACAGCACTTTCCTTTACTACAGTACTTTCCTTTACTACAGCACTTTCCTTTACTACAGCACTTTCCTTTACTACAGCACTTTCCTTTACTACAGTACTTTCCTTTATTACAGTACTTTCCTTTACTACAGACACAGTACTTTCCTTCACTACAGTACTTTCCTTTACTACAGTACTTTCCTTTACTACAGTACTTTCCTTTACTACAGTACTTTCCTTTACTACAGTACTTTCCTTTACTACAGTACTTTCCTTTACTACAGTACTCTCCTTTGCTACAGTACTTTCCTTTACTACAGTGCTTTCCTTTACTACAGTAATTTTTGCTCCATCGATGAGCTAAAACACATTATGATACCAATGGATTATCAGCTATTTGTATTTGGTAAACAACTTACAATCAGATACTATAAGTGTAACTGAAGAGATGACTGACACATTATGGAGCTATCACACTTTTTGTAACTTAAGTTAAAGGACTATGTACACCTAAAGGCAACATGGGCTTAAATTGTTTAAATGTGATCTTAACCATTACACAGCAAATAATTCCATCAAAATTGGATACAAATTGACCAATTTACAGCATTTTTAATTATTTCCTGTTATTTCGCATTGACATCATCGTTGACATCAATGGGGAACGGATCTTACGTCACCTTTCGTAAAACCAATGTTTTTTATTCCACAGTCCACTCTTAATTATGTTTGAAATATAGCATTAGATTGAGGGCAATTTTTTTAGGGGAACTTGGTCATACCTTAAATCATCATTTATCTAGAATAGACATTCTAAAATTCATAAGTAGCTGAATTTGAAGCACAGAATTAAAAGAATTACATACAGATTTTGAGGTGTGTTCAGACATTCTTTTCAAAAATGCAAATTTTGAAACTTTGTTCGGTCATAACTTGAAAACTAAATAAGCTTTTCACAAATTCTAAAAACTACTGTATTCCACTCAGATTTTCATGCTCTTTCACATATCCCAAATCTGCTAGATGTCCATAGTCCTTCAATTAACCGAGAACCTCTCTATCATCCAAAAGATGATTTACAGAGACTGTAAGAATATAATTTGTTAATAGATAATACTTAAATAAGAGGATGTAACTAACTGGAGATAAACAAGATGACAGGCTGTTTGTTAACAACAAGACAAGCAGCTAGCCTTAAACTAATTCTTTTTCAAAGTTTATAACATTATCCCTTTATCCCTGTTGTAACTAACTTATGACAATTAATCAACAATTTTTAAGTAATAAAGTGGCACAAGTAATAAGGAATTAGATGTTTTCTGTTTTGGATCTTTAGTAATTAAAGAGGAATGGTTAATATACATGTATTCTGTGATCTCAAATAAAATGACAATGCCCCGTGTCACTTATACAAAGAAAACTTCTCAGGAAAGTTGGATACAATTTCTTTCCAAAGGAGTTGGGGGAAAATGTAAGCAGAAACCAACATAATTATACTTAATTTTTGGTCTTGTGTTGTTTTCAATCATTGTTGTAAATTTCATGATGATGTCGGCTTTTTATCAACCCAGCTTTCCCTACTTGTTGAAGAATGTGATAACATTTTACTTCAAGGAATAGGGAAAGAAGGAATAACTTCAGCCGGTTCATTCCGAAAAACACCATGTTCACTACCAGTCACAGCAAGTGCTCTGAAATGGTCAAGATATTACCTGTAAACAAAGCAAGAGCGGAATATAATTTTGTTGTTGGGTGTTTTTGAATTTAAATGCCTTCACTACCTTGTGAATTACATGGTGGAACCTAGACCTTACTACATGTCAGTTAAATTGAGACTGCAAATACTGATCAATCCCAAAACACTATCATAAATGTTTAACAGTTGTATTTTGTACTGCTTTCTCTCTTATTTACATTTGAAGTGTTCCAACTGATTTTGTTGTCCATAACTGGTAACCTGCCCTTTTCTGGATTTACAATACGATGAAATTAAACAATTAATGGTATACTATAATCTGTTTGTAAGCACTGGTAATAAATTACCGTCATTTTTTAACTACTTACAAGAATAACAACAATAACAGGAAAAGTTAACTATATATTTTCATGTGCCGTAAGTTACTAAGTACAGTAATTGCAGTGTAACAGTTGTCGTAAATAAACAGATGGTGTAGTCGCGATTTTAGGACCGAGGCGGTTTCCACGTTAAAACAGATAGGACGGAGTTTCACTCTGTATTGCATGTAGTGCGTAGCATGTAGGGCATACAGCGGGAGATGTTATCTCACTTGCCTACTGTAGGCTACTATCGTTAGGCTTAGATATTGACAGGATAACATTTTGAATTCAACTCAAAAATATATACTTAAGATTTTTGTGGGGCATTCATAACCATGCCGATATTTCTCACAACGATAAAAGGCATTGTCAAAAGTTGACCTGCGATCGTCACGGAAAGGCCTAGTTTTTCTATCGCGTAATCGAAATTCATTTACGCTTCTATGATAAGCCAATGCAATAGTTTGAACGCTATAAGGTATAGCCTATAGTGTTTTTCTGATAGTGGCTAGGGCCTAGGCCTATAATGTATACTAGTCAGATGTTATCTGACTAAGTCTAGCCATACTATTTGTGATACCATGCTTGACATTGGTGCCTCTTGATGTTGCATGGTTTTTTAATGGAGTTAAATATTTTACTGAGTACTATTTAAATACAAAAAATTATATTATTTTCTAGCATGGTGGGCCCAAAATTTGTGCACCTCGGGAATATTGTCTTTTTTTCTATATAAAAACAATAATTGTTTTCGTTGGCAGCAATTTATAGTTTTTTTGTACTTTTCCTCGATTTCTGAATCTGAATCGGTTAAGTCGGAAAAAATCCTTCAAGAGGACATGAACGCCAACCGAATTTATCCATGATAAAGTTTCAGCAACCCATGCAGTATAACGTTAGGCCTACAACTACCAGTAAGGTGTAAAAAAGGAAGAAAACATTTGAAAATATTAACTTCCAAAGTGCATTAACGTAACTTATAGGCCTACTGAAATATGGAATTTGATGTCACTCACAAATTTAACGTTGATGTAAGGTTAGGCCTAAGTTGTAATGTACATGTACAGTGTAGTCAAGTTAGCAACAGAGCAAATCAGAAATCAAATAACGTTAGGCCTATGCACTAAAAAATGAAATAAGTGACCCAAATGACAGCGAGGGTTCCAGGCCAACTAAACGAATGACAACTTAACCTAACCATAGTTTGCCGTACATTCTTTTACTTTAACCCGTTTTTGTATGCTGGCGTTGTGTCATTGATTTCTTTGTTTACTGATCTATGGGAGCATGGTCCACCACACCACAGGTGTAGCGTCGTCGTGTGCACTAACTTGTTGTAAGTTTAACGTTTGGCTATGGCTAATTCGTTTTTAATGTCATCGCATTTTTAATTTGTATCATTGTCAATATAAAATTACTAGAAAACATATATGGAAACAGACCTGGGATGCAATGGATGGGGTTGAGACCAGCATGGGGTCTTCGTTTCCAGCTAAATCAAAATACAAGGAACGAATTCTAGCATTTCGAAAAGACCATAGTCTACATCATTCCAGTCAACTCCACCACATATGAGCCACCGTTTGCATACTGAAGGCTGCTTCCACGGCATGGCAAACGGTAAAACCGATTTTTTTTCCTTCAGGGTATTGTCTTTTATTACAACCTCGTACTATACAATTTTGAGGCATCGAAATGATTTTTTTTAACCTTGTAAGACATTAATATAAAAATTTTGATTGGCTGGCCGAATATTCCTCCATATGCTGATTGGCAGATTTCTTTCGTGATGATTCGTGTAATCGGAAAAGTATTTTTATACGCACACGCGCGATTGTTGCGGTTTGGTTGCTTGATCGGATTGGCTCGTTTTATTCCTCCAGCTGTTGATTGGTCAATGTACATGTGTTCGGCTATTTTCGGCTACGTTCGATATGAAAAGGTTTATGGGATTAGCAAACCACGGAAAGTCCCTATACCTATTGACGGTATCTAATTCTGACAATTTTTAATTTGCTTTACTAATCATTATTTTCAGTATCTCTTCATATCACTCTTCCCAAGTACATTTTCAGCCGTGAAGTTTAAGACCAAATACAAAATCGAGACATATTGACTAACAGGAAGCATCACCATCACTGCTTTACTTCTAGTTTGCTTGGAT
The DNA here is from genome assembly GCA_020152595.1 of Chiridota heheva. Classification (NCBI taxonomy): domain Eukaryota; kingdom Metazoa; phylum Echinodermata; class Holothuroidea; order Apodida; family Chiridotidae; genus Chiridota; species Chiridota heheva. The sequence goes on from JAIGNY010004502.1 coordinate 560,543, forward strand.
CATCGCAAAATTCAATTATATTTTTCCACAACTCTAGCATTATGACATCATAACAGTCTCACAACCATTATGCAATTAAGAACCAACTTTATACATCTTTGAATACATTTCTATTTAAAAATCCAAACAAATGTTCTTTATCATTTCTCCGATCCTAAATTTTCATATGATTTATCTAATACTTAGGGGCGGCGGATCCGGGAGCTGTGGGGCTTCAGCCCACCAATAATTTTAGACTAACATATGTTATCATGTTACCCGACGTAATTAGCTCCCCAAATATTGTTAAAACATACTTGACATCACTAGGCCGCTTCCCCCGAATACTTTGAACGTTCCGCCGCCCTGAGTACATATTACATTATAAGTGGTATTTAAGACTGTAATAGAAAAATTAGGTATGTTGTTCTAGATTAAATCTATTGGCAAATATCACATTTTAATCTGTTTATAAACCTGATCAATTTTATTCGCTTAAGATTATCTTAAATCGCCACACAACCACATAAATTACTCCAATGAGTACCACAATCTTTACTATTGTATTCCCGCCTTTGAATGGTTGTCATGACGACAACAATCCAGGACAGGACATGACGGGAGCAAGCTTCTTTCAGCTCTGGAAATTCTGAGCATTCGGGGCAAACTGAATAGTTGCGTTCGGAAAAAGACATGGCTGTGTTCGTGGGAAATGATCCTAAATTTTCGTTCCAAAACCAGCCAAATCAAAGTTGAAAAGAGAAACAACACAAATTTTTACGGATCAAACCATCTCACCCCGAGTATTTTGGGTCTATACATTTAGGCTTGGTCATTGTGAAAATATAAATAAAAGTCATCCATGATGTATTGCTTGTCATCAATGTGTTGTGTGTGTGTGTGTGTGTGGGTGTGTGTGTGTGCGTGCGTGCGTGCGTGCGTGCGTGCGTGCGTGCGTATGTAATGATTATTTTTGTGTCGTTTATCACTCAAAAACTGTAATAAACACAAAAACCAAAATTGGTGAACTGGTACCCCTGGCTGGGAACTTTTGTCTCCAAGATTTTGGGGGCACAAAGGTCAAAGGTCACAGGTCAAATGAAACAACTTTTTGGTGATGGCTGTATTTCTTGATGGAATTACTTGGTGTCTTCGTAAACATTCTAACAAAAATTAAAAGAAATTGGAGGTCAAATGTCGTTGGTCAGAGGTCAATAAGTGCTTTTTATGCGATAATTTGCGCTATTTAAAACTTAAAATGTACAAGACCTATAAAAACTCTATGTTGTACCATGATACCTTGGTACACGAATTTGTGTCCACTAGACTCCTGGGTCAAGAAGTCAAAGGTCACAGAACTATTAAACACTTTTCACCAATACCCCCTATAGTTATGGAATGGTAAGTGTGACGTGAGCATGAATGGTGTCAGACAGTACGGTACGATATATGTGCACAATATCAAGAGTTGTTGCAGTGATTAGGATCAAGGGTCAGAGGTCAAATATTTGATTTTAGAGGGTTATTATATACTAATTTGTACAAATTTGTGTGCCACTTTAAACCCCGAAAGTGCAAGACTTATACCAATCATATATTTGTATCACAGAATGCATGAACTTGTGTCCCGTAAACTCTGAGATCAAAAGGTCAAAGGTCACAGAGCTAGTAACCATTTCCCCATGGTTATTCTTATTAGCTTTTTCCCCATTATACTGTATGCTTAAGGTAATGAGATCAGCAACTTTATGGATTGCTTTCTTGTTATTATCATTAGTTTTATTTTTCACTTTGATGATACTTCATGATAGGGCATTTTAGAAAACTTTTCCATAAAAACAAAATACGGACTGAACATCGCTGCCCCTCCCCCAATGCCCCTTTCATCCATATCACCATCTATGAATGCAAGTGTTATAGGATAAAGATGTAAATACATTTGTGTCATACATGTTCAATATGTTGTGATTTTGTTCTTT
>JAIGNY010004502.1:567500-572500 GCA_020152595.1 Chiridota heheva
AATGCATACAAAACTCACAAATATGCGTTGATACAGATCTAACTATCCCTAATCTAATTCACTATCCTTAATTCGGTGAAATGATTCTAGTAGAACTCCTGATCTCTGTGAAACACCCACAACCAGATAGGGCTTTAAACTCCAAGTAGGTCCTTCAATGCTCGAGGTATACATGTTCCTATTACTAAGATTAAACACACAGGAACTCAATGTTGAACCAACGTCAACCAGAAACATTAAACGTTAGCCAGTAAACTAATTTTCTGATAAATAACCACATACCTCCACTAGGCCACTTAGACCTCCATTACTACAGGACCACGTGCTAATGCACTCCCAATTTAGGAAAGATTAAAGACAGCCACTATCACAGTCTGCTCGAAGCGAAATGGGCAACACCCCTGAGGATGGACTCAACCGGAGAACGCAGCCGAAGCTTGTCTCTCTCCTAGAGAGCAAACATTCCCTGGAGTAAACCCACACCCAGGAACGCACACCTACGCTAAACTCTTATCTACCCTTCAGATCAGAACGCCTAAATCACGGAGATATTTCCGCAGGCCATCTGAATTTAAATGGCACCCATCTACTAAATACTTGGGAAGGTTAATTCCCTTCTGATGCACTAAAGACAATTCAGGCCTAGCTTTCACAAAAGCATCTAGTTTCTCATTATACTTCTTAACTCTATGATTGAAAGTAGAGAGGGAAACTTGACCTCTCCGGGTCTCACTAGAACGCTGTATAACTGACAAGAAGATGATTTGTTTAAAACTACATGAGTGGAGGTCTAACAATTCCAAAAACCTCTCCACACGACTAATCAGATCCCTAGGAGTGATGTCTATCCTACACAGGTCATTCGTGCCTAGATCAACAACCAGTACATCACAATTGACATTCCTCAACGGAGTTAAAAGATAGTAAGGATTGTCATCTATCCTCTGAAATGTGAGACCCGAGTGACCTTGGAAGATTAAATGACCCTTCTGGACACAGTCATGCAACTCTAAAAGAAAGGTTGTCATCCTACATCTACCTTGGAAGATCAAATGACCCTTCTGCAGTCGCACCACAAAGAGTGACCAAAGAGACCAACAAAACTTATGTTTTGTATCCATTGATACACTAACTATAACAAGATAACCTACAAGAAGAGGAATTCAATAAAAGCATGCAATGGAAAATGACAACACTAAACTAATTAGTATCCAACACCGATCTTGGAAGTCTTTCAGGGTTTGAATGTCGACCCTTGGTTACTCGGCTCGACCGACGTAGATCTTGAGTACTGGGTGCTACTCTATCCTCACCTGCAAGAAAAAGAGAACCTGAGAAGTCATCCTCGTCCATGTGCTCATCCGAAACATTACCATCCGGAATAAGTTAATCAAGAACCCCCTCAAGTAAGGGATCATCCCCTCGAGAATCTGGAATCAACACATCTCTGCTGACCCAACGCTTAGCACCGCCAGTCCAAGGGCGGACGGCGTACAGATTCTTTACCAAATCACACCCCACAATAACAAAAGGATCCGAGGCGTACTTGTTCTCCAACTTATGTCTCCCTCGAAACGCAACCTTCCTCATCAAAACTCTCTGACCAATGGAGAAAGGCTTCAGAAATACCTTCTTATCATAACGAGCTTCTTATTGTCTGCGGCAGCCCGCAACCTTACAGCCACAATGCTATGGGCCTTCTTGAGGAGGGCAGCCTGCTCCTAAACAAAATCTTGCTCCCAATTATCCGGGGCCTTAGACAAAAGGTGATCAACCGGCAGGAGGGGTTCCTGACCGAACAACAAACAAAATGGCGCAACACCAGTGACTCTATGAGGGGTCGAGTTATACATGAAGACCAAATGCTTCAACAATTCCGGCCACTTACGACGATCCTGAACCGGGACAGACCTAATCAACCCACATAAGTTTTATTGAATCTTTCGGTCTGACCGTTGCCCTTAGGATTATAAGCTGTGGTACGAGACTTCTTCACGTTATACAACACACAGAACTCGCGGAATAATTCACTCTCGAAATTCCGACCTTGATCCGAATGGATCCTCCGAGGAAGTCCATAATAGCTGAGACCCTGGCAGTTTGATCCCTACAACCTACGGCTTGTGCCGTCTTAGTGAAAGCATCTGTTATCACCAGGACGTCCTCGATGGCCCCTTTTCCTTGATCTAAGTTAAGGAAATCTATCGCCACCAGCTCAAATGGCTTAAACGCCAAGAGATTGCCCATAGGACGACGCAACACTGGAGTAGGTGTCTTACTCACAGTACAATGGAAACACTTTCTAATATATTCCTTCACCTCTCTTTGGATACCTGGCCAATAACACCTAGTCCTTAACAGACCTAAAGTCCGATTCATACCTTGGTGACCCCAATTATCATGAACACATGTGAGAATCAACGGCCTAACAGAGATTGGGACTAACAACTGATGGAAACGACCCAACACGCTGTCATCTAAAGACCTATATAACACCCCACTCCTCTCAGTGATCCTGGACCACTCCTTAAGCCAACCACTAATTCTCTTGACATCAACATCTGGGGGTAGTTCCTGTCCTACGTCATAGCCCCGATCTCTCAGAGTCCAAATGACCCCAAGTTCATCATCCTCTCTCTGTAACTTTGACAAATCTTCCAGGGAGAAAGAAGGAAGTACTCCACAAGTGTTCGACTTACAACCGTCATCTCTACCCATATGATTGAAACTTACCGGAGAAGGGACAGTGACCCCCGCTACCGAGATAGGCAAAGTCAGACACTGGGGACCAATATGCATCTCACTCGAGGCTAAACTCTCACTCCCATCATCACCAGGCCGCCTGCTCAAAGCATCGGCGCAACGATTCGACTTCCCTGTACGGTACCTGATCTCAAGATCGAACGATGCCAATGGTGCCGCCCACCGCTGCTCTGTAGCGCCCAAACAAACCGTACGCAGATGGGACAGGAGATTATTATCAGTATACACGATGGTATGGGCCCCCATAAGATAACTCTTAAATTTCTCCGAGACCGCCCACTTGAGGGCCAGAAACTCTAACTTAAAACTAGAATAATCGACGTACTTATTCTCCGAAACCCTAAGCTTACGGCTCGCGAAAGCGATAGGGTGCAATCCTCCATCGTCACTGAACTGGGACAAACAGGCTCCAAGGCCTTGAAGGGAGGCATCGATTTCCAATACAAAGTCTTGGTCAAACCGAGGGTACGCCAACACTGGCGCCTCGCACAACTTCTCTTTAAGACAATTGAACGCTTGATCCGCCTCAGCTGTCCAAAGCCACTCCCTCAACTCCTTAACTCTCCCTAAACAATGCAGAGGAGACGCAATCTGGGAGAACCCAGGCACAAACCTTCTGTAATAGAAGCTAACCCTAAAAAGGAAGCCAACTGAGTCCCATTCTGAGGAATCGGCCACGTTTTGATTTGTGACACCTTGTCATCATCAACAGATACTCCTTCCGAGCTCACCACGTGGCCAAGGAACTTCAGCTCCTACACAAGAACTGACACTTCTTGCCTTTAAGCTTCAATCCATGACTTTGGAGCCTCTGAAACACCTGGTCCAGAGTCTCAAGATGCTCTTCCAACGTAGGAGAAAAGACCAGCACATCATCCAAGTACAACACCAACTGGGAAAGATTAAGATCCCCCAGAACAAGCTCCATGACCCTCTCAAATGTGCTAGGACTGTTCACTAACCCTTGAAGCATTCGTGTAAACTCAAAGAGGCCCCAGGGCACACGGAAAGCAGTCTTTGACACAGACTCAGGGCTCATGGCTATCTGGAAATAGCCATGCGCTAGATCCAAAGACGTGAAGTACTTGGCTCCACTCATGACTTCCAGTATTTCTTCTACTCTGGGGAGGGGAAAGGAATCCTTAATGGTCCTAGAATTTAACTGCCTATAATCGATACAGAACCGCAACTCCCCACTTTTCTTTTTAACTAAAACCACGGGACTGGCATAAGGGCTAGTAGAACGGTTGATGATACCCCTGTCCAGCATGTCTTGCAAAAGTTTCTTTACTTCCGAAACTTGATGGAGTAAACCCTCCTATAGGGCAAATTAACGGGTCTGGGGTCAACTACTTGGATTTGATGCTCAATATCATTACAAAACCCTATATCCACGTCACCCCAAGAAAATACCTTGCTATGTTTCTGCACCAATGCAGCAAATTTAGCCCTATCCTTCTCAGATAACTCTTGAACTCTGACACTTGGGGGAAACCCACTCAGCCCTACTTTTGGGTGACCATTATCTTCTCTACTTTCTTCACTTATGTGATAACTATTAGCAGAGTTGGGGGGACCTAAAACCCCTACTATACATTGGTCACGGCCGACTCCCTGAGGATGGAGATATCCTCTTGTTTACCCATTTTCCCTTTGATTTCAATCCGTGGGTCCACATCACTAAGTGACCCACTACATGATGAAACAGTTACCACTTCTTTAACATCAACCACCACACCACCATCCTGAGGTCCCACAACAATTTGGGGTTCACAAACTGCTTTGGCAGCTGATGCCAATTTGGTATAGGGTGGAATGATTACTGGTTCCCTTTTTGGATTCTCAACCATAATCTGAAGTTCTGCTCCTACTATTTCCTGAAACCCACCTAGTACTCCAAACTTCCCCTTCACTTCCTGTGAATCACTTGGAATTAATAACCTGGAGTACCACTCGTATCTTTGCATGAAGGCGGATAAATGAGGTCTTGGCCTAATTCCCCTCTAACTGAGCAGCCTATTAACTTAGCCTCGCAAGGCTGTAATACCTCTACACCCTTCCCAGAATAAACATCCAGATCTACATTACAATTAACATCGCCCCCCAATGGGTGTTCAGACTTACATTCTCCCAAATACTCAAAAATAAAAGCCCACTGGCTACTCCCTTTCTCATCGGGATTGGGATCTGTCTTTTCATTGACCTAAGTATGTTGCAACCTAGGATAACTGGGCACT
>JAIGNY010004502.1:590000-610000 GCA_020152595.1 Chiridota heheva
TTATATAGCGGGTTATCCCTGTGATAAAATTTGTATCTACAAATGATTTTTGTTTCTAATATTCACATGATACTAAATAATTTCCTTGCTTCATCTATTGTTAAAATTCTTGAAAATGAATATAAGAAGTTAATAAAGGCCCATTATCTAGAATCAAATTTTGTCAAATAACGTTTCTTTAAAAAAAGAATATAAGTATTAATTTGGCTTTGTTTAAATTCGAACAAATAAAGGCAATGGAAATGCTAGCTTTCAAAAAATGAAATTGTATATAATAGATGTTTATTTACGTATATTGATTTTAACCTTTATTGAAAGAATATAGATATTTTGATTGTCATGGAGTTTCATTCAAACGTGAATGACTAAAACTGTATACTTAGCGTGCTCAATATTGTTTTTAATATGTGCTGACGGAATCATTTTAATCTAAGCTGCTATAGTCATTGCCTTTTTTTAATTATTATTTTGTAAGATCTTTTGAAAAGAAAACATATGTGAGAAAGATAATCTCGTATTAATCACGCGAGGCCGTTGATGAGTTACCAATTTTTTTCTTCCATGAACTATTATTCTGAACAATTCTTTCATTACTGCATATAAAGCGAAAAGAATATTTCCAACAAAGCATTTGGTTATCCTTGTATGCGAAAGTTGAAGCGAAATCTATTCTTAGTCTCAATAGCATTTTTTAAACATTCAGTGTTTGCTATATACTATTGGATCTATTTTAGATTTGTACAATTTTCCTTCCTTTTTCAAATATAATTTGGTTGCATATGAGACAAAATGATACGTCCCTGACAAAATCTTAAAGAAGCACTAGACCAAAAAGTAAGAGCGTATTTTTAGGGGGTCCCACAAAAAATTAAATGCTTATCTAGCACGCAACAGTATAGCCAATTTCTGGTTAATATGAATATTCAAGTGACCTTAGCCCCCACGTTGGCTATGGAGGCATGAAGTTTATCAATCTTTTGTGGATGATATATCTGTGAAATTTACAATAACAAGCGCCCTCACTTTTCGGTCTAGTGCTCCTTTAAGATAATAATCAAACGTTTAATTTGATTATGATCATGTTTATTGGCAATTTATACCTTTGATCTTGGTGCGAACTGTTTTCTCGCGATTAGTCGGACAATAACAAAATCAGTATTATTTTAGAGGACGGTTGTTTGTATTAGCACATGCGAGTTGTGCATCAAGAACAATTATATGTAATACTGTCTGTATCACAACATCAGCTTCCATCTCAAGTTAAAATGTTTAAAGTACTTTTTAAAGAGACATTGTTAGTTTTGAAAGTATTTTGACAAAATATTTTAGGACAAAGGGCATAAGAAGCGACTTTACCTAATACTGCTTTCATCTAATGCATAACAGTGGTTAATATTACCCAAAAGAAAAGTCACTTTATGTTTTTGCTTTCGTATATAAACTACCATTGTCTTTTCGTTTTTCACATACACAATGTTCATGAATGCTTCTTACAGTGTATAATAAAAATGTCGTATTTTAGAGGAAGTACGGTATTTTCTTTATTAATAAGGCTGCATAATGGATCAACGATGTCAATATTTTATGATTTATAAATGTATATCATATGAAATTATTTCTTTTTTATTACGAATGATGTAATTCTCCATGGGATAAAATTGGATTTATTATATTTGTTTGGGATGGACAACATATGTGAAAAAAGTCATGAAATTTAAATGGCCAATTTAAGGTTTTCCCCACACAGCGCTATCTAATCCATAAAATCAAGTATCAAACCGATACAAACAGCCGTTGACACGACTTTTCGAATATTCATGTGAGTGTGCTAGGTTTGTGAATTTAATTTGTCGTTATATTATCGCATTAGCAATCTGATTTTCATTCTGAAGAAATATGAACTTTTCCCAGCTTCGAATCATACTTTAAGAAAATGGCATATAAGTTAAATGATCTTTTCTGCAGTAAATCTTTTGAGAAGACGGGAATATTCTGGTCGCAATAAAAAGTGTTTACACTTTTTTTATTTCAATTGCATTGCAACTTATTCCATCTCTCAGCTTTAGCAAATATAAACATGATGTACTTTCGTAAACGCGTATTCATTCCTGTCGCGTCAGGTTGACGATAAATAAACACTACTTTTGTGTTTTTACCCTAAACTGTTTGGTCGTGCTGGATAATTAAGTACGTCATTATGGTTAAGGTTATATGACATTCACATCATTTCATATCTTACAGAAGAAATAATGTACTTTTTTCCAAAGGGGACTTGACCATTTTCGGATTAAAGAACAATTTTACCGAAGATATTATCTGGTATCATAATAAGGAATTACCATCACTGTCCCATGTTCTGTTTTAAGATTTCTTGCACTTAGGATGACGGCAAATGCACTGCCTTAGTACTATATTTCTAGGCAGTTTGTTCATGACGGGATGATAATTAAGTACTTAATTTGAAGTTGATGTCATAGGAATCCATTTATATATTGAAAGCTGAGCTAAATAAAAGTAAATTTAAAAGGAAACATAAAATTAATAGAAAAATAATCATAACTTTCTATGATTTTGAGGAAATCACTAAAAAAGCTAATTCTTGATATATAGTTGATTGTTCTATTGACGCACTTGGAAATATTTGTCAAACAAAAAGTTATCAAACATACTCATCACTTTTACACATGTGGACTTTACCCTTTTTGGCAGGTGGTTATAATATGCATTTCGATGAACTCTTTCTCCCTTTTTGTAATACGTAGATGGATTCAACTTTTATTTTTTATTTTTGCCTAGGATCATATGCTTAAGTAGGCTCTTTTATGCCTTATAGCAGAAAGACTTTATGTGACTTGACCAATTTTGGATATGAAGATTACTTTTACCAAGACATTATCTAATTTCAGAATAATATGGAATTCCATCGCCATGTCCTTTTTGATAATTCTTGCACCGACGGGCATGCCTTTAGAGCTTTATCATCTTTTCAGGAGCATTTATCACTTAAACTCATATGGTGGTATGTTAGCCGACCAATAAACTATACTTTATTGAGAATGCTAACTAACTATACAAAGCATTGTGTGTGAGAATCATTAAAAAGCTGTTGCTTCAGAGCCTTCTTCCTTAAATGTTCCGTAATACTACACATGCGTTTTGGACACCAATTTAATGATATCCGCCATATTATGTCAAAAATCTATTTCGAATATCAAAAGTAACAAATATTTTGTCTCTATTATTTGTAAACTTGTATATGCATATATGATTCGTTACGAAGGGCGATTTGTAAATAATGAATCAAGCTACCTACCCCATCAATATAATAGTCAAAAATAAAAAATCATGCCAAAGGTTGCCATGACTTTTTAAACATATTGTGCGTGGGTCGGGTTTTAATCTATCATTTGAATAAAATTATATGCATATATAATTTTCGCGTTTTAATATTTGATAAGTTTAATATTGCACTTTCAATAGTGACTGAATTTTACGATAAGTGCAGTGTTTTTCTTTGTTGAACAAGTTTTTCTCTTGATTTTTTTTATGATAAACAGACTTTTCTAAAGATTATCCTAAACATGAGAATACAATACATTTTTTTATTTGCTGAACAAAGAAAGGGAAATATATTCTACATCAATTTATTTTCGATAAGAAATCATATTGCTTCATCTATATATAGTTACAGTGTAATTTTGCAAATGGGTGAGTTTCCTAAATTGATACTTTAGCATTACGGTGTTAAATTACCTATGCATGTTTATGTATGGAGCACTCCATACACAAATTAGCATTGCCTCAATTGTTTTATAATGTTAAACATCTTTATTTGCTCTTTGTTTCAGTCGGTTGATATTAAAGCTGCTCAATCGCATATGATGTGAGTATAGTTGATCGTATTAAGATATTAACATTTAATAAGTATGGAAATCTTATTAATTTGCTATCTGGAACTTAATGCATTAGTGTACTAGCGCTAGGAAGAGTCACGAGTCCATGAAGTGATCTGCTATACGAGTTTAGAATATTCTGCAATAATATTTTTCAAGAACAATAAACAACCTTTTAAATAGTCCTGAAAATGAAAGTTGAAAAAGACGAATTTACTTGAATTAACGTCTCAGCATTATTGTAAAGCCTTGGTCGGGGCGCTAAGAAACCAACGCCATGCTCGGGCACTAAGAAACCCAAGGAAAACCTATGCAAGAGTATTGCTCGAAAACAGATGTAAGGTAAGAGAATACAAAACAAATTGCAAAAGAGATGAGAACAGACGTTTAATGTGTGTAAAGCTAAACTAAGTGCATTTATTTACAAATATGTACAAAAAGCGACTAAGTCAAAATCCAGGCTCAAATTACACACTCGAATACACGTCTTATTATAACAGAGATTAAAAGCAGACTGATCGAACCTCGTGGCCGTGATACCACGTGTGATATCTGCCACGCCCGGTCCAAACCCTAAATATGACGCGTGTAACAGAAGAGCGGAAAATTACCAATCAGTACTAGCATAGAGATACTATTTGGGAAAATATTATTCCAAATAGTATGTCCATGGTACTAGTCAGTCCTGTTGCCTGCACCATACTCTATATGGGGTGTAATTATCCAACAAAGAAATACATGGAAGCTTTAAAGAAACACTGATGCTACGTCATCACAATATAATGAAAACGTGGATAAATGTCAGTCCTACAAAACAACGATTTAAATCAGCTGTAAACTATTTTCTGGTAAGCATATACTTCCCTCCATATTTTATATTTGAAGAGATCATAAGAGATAAGATGTTGGCGGGCTACATGACGCTAATAATATCTCGATTTAAAGGAATATTCACATAGGTTTTTGTAAAATTTTACTTGAAAGAGCATATTTTTGGAGCCAATTTGGTACAAAAATCAGCTTGATATCATATTCCATTCAGGAGATATGGATTTTTGCAAAGTCCTCTTTCAAAGAAGATAAACATCCTCGATCCCTGAATTAATCCTTTAAGACATTATTCCATATAATTTCTCCTTTTGTATATCTGGTACTGTATATGCAAGTAAGTGAAAATGTGAGGCCCGTAAGAGAACCACCAATTAATACAGATGCTGTTATCGTTTGACTTTTAATGAGTAACTAAATTGCACCAACGTTAGTTTTAAATTGCCAATGACCGTGATCATAATCAAATGATTCGCTTAATTATTATCCTTTAAACTTGTCAGTGTATATCATTTTTTGAAATGTAGTCAAATTTTCTTTATAAGATACTTGAATTTATGCAGAAAGTCATAATTAAAGGTATTGTGGATTGTGTTTTGTGTTTATTATGCAATAATGAGCAATATAGCTAAATATTTGGTTAGCGTACTATTAGTTGATGCTGTTCAAAACAGCAGATCCTGAAAAATAGATATTTTGGGTTAACTCATTAATTAGTTATTATCTAAAAATGAAAGTTGATTCTATAGATAATGGGCCTTTATTAACTTTTTATATTCATTCCACGAATTTTACCAACAGGTGAAATATTGAACAGGGTTTCGTATTATATTAATATTAATAACAAAAACGCTTTTGAAAATGTTGTCTATATCACACCAATAACCCGCTATATAACGTGGACTATAATTTATCTTCAAGAAAAGAATGGGCAAGCATATTCTATTATACCGAGATATATCAAAGTCACCAACATCTTTGCAAAAAGTCATGGCAACAGATAAGTTTGATTTGTGTTGCTTTAACTATTACTTTGATGACGTTGGTAAATTTGTGTACATCTTCAGAATTTGAATATTTTCATGACATACTTTTCACTGAAAGATACTTTGTCCCTCCCAAACGTTCATGTGTCCATAATTCTACCAACTATCCCGAATCTAAACATGTAATTCTTGTTCCATATGTAATTATCCGACGTGTCATCTAACAACAATGCATAGTGTTAAAGGATTAGCTAAGTGGTCAAGCATGTATCTTATATGAAAGAGGACTTCAAAGGAAACACAATGGTAAAGAATGCATTCAAAAATCTTATTCCTTTAAAGGATTAGTTCGTGGTCAAGCATATTTATCTTATTTAAAAGAGGACTTCAAAAGAAACACAATGGTGAAGAAAGCATTCAAAACTCTTATTCCGTTAAAGGATTATTTCAGGGGTCAAGCATGTTTATCTTATTTGAAAGAGGACTTCAAAAGAAACAAAATGGTGAAGAAAGCATTTACAAATCTTTTTCCGTTAATAAAGTGTTTATGTATTTTAACGAAAGTTGATTTAATTTGTTCACTATTAAAAAAAAAAAAAAATCAGGTGGTATATCATAAATACCCTTCATTATTCAGTTTTACTACTTTTTGACATATCCCATGGTTTTAAAGCCACAGAATCGCAGTAGAAAATATGATATGATACATAAAGAAATTTGAGATATCTGAGGCTATGACATCACAACTAATCTGATTTCAGTCGTTTTTACACAAATGATAACAAACTTTAAACTTAAAAATCTCCTTCACGGAATATATTTTGAATGCTTTTTCCCCATTTTGTTTCTTTTGAAGTCCTCTTTCAAATAAGATAGACTTGCCTGACCCCTGAACTAATCCTTTAATATCGACAATTTCTTCCTTCTGAAGTTTAAATGTCAGAAATACTGCTTAACGTTTCATAATCGATATGCATAAAAGGTCATTAAAGTGTAGGCCTACAAGAGATTTCAATTTCTTTTTTAATAATGAAATAATATGACTGTTTATTTTCTTACCGACTACATAGGATGCAAAAATGTTTTCATCACCCAAAAGAACATTCATGATGTATTTTTTTTACCTTTGTACATGACTTATAATTATCGTTTCGTTTTTCACATACACTTGCAGTCATTTTCATAATGCTTTGCGGTGCATAAGGAAAATTTTGGACTTTGCGGAAAGTACTACAATTTTTTTGAATCAGAAGGATGCAAAATAGATGAACGGATTCATTTGTTATGGTTAGTTTGTTGTCAATATTACTTATACGAAATAATTTATATTTCTCATAGTGTAATTCTCCATGCTACAAAGGTGGTTTGATTAGATTTGGGTTAAATGTAAGGTCATGCATAAATTGATGTTTGAGATAGACAACATATCTGTGGACAATTGAAGGTGTTCCCCACACAGCGTTACCTAATCAATATGATTAATAATCAAACCGATACAAACTACAACATCCGTTGCCATGACTCTTTGAAAATGATGTGCGGGTGGCGTTTGTAAATTTAATTTGTCGTTGTGTTATAGCATATACAAATACACAAGAAAAGTATGATATTTCACGTTCACTGGCGGGCTATTTCTATTAAGAAAAAGAAAAAATTTCGTCAACAGATGTTTGTTTATAATCAATACAATACACAATCATTTTGCTTTCTTCATCTATTGTGCAAATTACTAGAACCGCATAAAAGAGCCTAATATTGACCACCTTTTCAGAAAAACGTTTTTAAGCAATTTTTAAGCAATTTTTGGAAAAATAGAAAGGACATAAAGCAGTTAAACTGGTATTGTACATAAATAAGATTTTATTTTTGTACTTTGGAAAGCAGTTAGAATTATAACAAATTCTTCAAATTATTTTTCAGCTGAAATGTATGTTATCTAATGAAAATATAATAACATTGCCCAATATGTTTTAAAAATAAATCTGCCTATATCACAGCGTCTGAAATTTATGGCAGTCTTGGTTAAAAAATATAAAGTTTCATGGTTTGCAAACACACACACACACACACACACGCACACACACACATACGCATGTTTATCATACTTCATGCAAGAATAATATCGTATATATGCATTTCGTCATATTCATTTTTTTAGAAATTCATGTTTAATTGCGGTGGAAGCAAAATATGTAACACAACAGCGTCCTCTTCCGTTAAAAATTATGGACAAATGCTCACAAAAGAATGTGTGCATGATATGTTTAAAACATGATCACTGCGCATGTCGCGATTTCACAATCGGGAGATCTCCCGATCGGGAGCGTGGACCGGACTGTTGAAGAGGAATGATATGGAACATTAACAAACTAAACAATCAATTAAGTGTTAGATTATTTTTAGTGTCGTTTTTTATAGACCAACGAGTAACTTCACTAACATCCACGCTCAATAAACTGATACGGGTAGTTCTCTGGCAGTGGATATGCAGTTGTCTGGCAGTGGGTATGCAGTTGTCTGGCAGTGGGTATGCAAACTAATCTGGTATTAACTCTGGAAGAGCGTTTTCTACCGGTCCTTCTTATCAGTCCTCAGGCTATTTAAACAGCCATATTCTAACCAGTGCAACATCAAACTATCTTCTAAAATCAAGTAGAGAACCTGTACTTTTTCTACTCTCTTTTGCTTTGAATGACAGGAAATGAATGAAAAGGTTGGCACACAAAGGCTCCAGATTGGGTTGATAAGAAGAATTTGTAATATATTTAAGAGTCTGTCGAATTAGCCGCAAGCTTTAAAAATGAAATTGCATGTATTGGCGTCCAGCATTACTGTACGCAAATTATGAAACGAAGCTTTGGTTTAAGACATACGCATTATAGTTGGTGCATATCTTTCGAATTAATGGAAGATTAAGTTTCGCTTATCTTTTAAACATACAAAAAAGTAATTGAGTCACCATTGCACCAAAGAGGTACAGTCCCACCTTGGGTACACGTTGCAAGAAAATATCAAAATTATTAGGGTAATATTTTTTGTTATCTTTTGCGCTGATTGCATTTTAATGCACTACATTCATTATTTGGTTGATGACATTTTTAGAACAGGTAAACTTCTTGATAAAGCGAAAAAATTATATATGTAAACTTTTCTCGCGAATGGCCAAAGAGGACCCTATTCCACTCGGGCCAAAGTCATTTTCCCAGTACATTAAATGCGTAACCACCAGCTTTGCATCAACCAGTTCGGTTCGTACCGCGGATCTGGGAACTCAATAAGTTTCCCTATCGGGAGACTCAAGCATGCGTAATAAGCGTACAGTGATATATGAAAGCCGTCATTTTAATTGTAAAGTTTTAGTCCTAGACGCTTATCAGTCGTTTTATTGAAGTTTTGTAACAAAGTTTGCTAAATTCATGTTTAATTTCGTGAAAGTAAAACAACTTCCTTACTATCACGCAGTCATTGCTAAATAATTTTCACAAATCCCCAAGTTATTTCTCATGATTTCAGAAAGCCCTGTTAAAGCGAGACTGCCAAACAGAAAGACATACTAAGAATTCATCACTTTTCTTCAATTTCTCGAAAAAAATCACGATGAAGTTTAAACACGCACGGTCTAATGGTGAAAAGATAGTTTATATGCCATTATTTGAAATCGTGAAGACAAATTTGAACACTTTGCAGTGGTTGAGTTCCCCGCGCTCGAAATGTGTCTGATTCTTATGTTACTCCTATACAACTGCACTATACGAGTCCGGTTTGTACTTCCAATCGGAAGATCTTATAATTCACGCGTTCTGGAGATTGAGACATGCGCAATACGAGTCTATTTAATAACGAAGCTTTGTAATATTCTTTGATGTAGTCGCTTTTTGTGTGTATTATTTCTTAATACTCCGTTTTATTAAAGTAAAATTAAGGTAAAAAAGTGCGTTTTGACAATTATAATATTTATTACAGCACAAGTCAAAAATAGTTCCCGAACCAAACTTCAAAATGTTTTTTTTCTTCAGAAATTATCTTTAAAGCGCGACTGACTAACGGTAACACATAATAAGAAGTCACCACTTTTCTTTAATTTTCTCTGATACTTCACGGTCAATTTTAGAATTGCACGGTGAAAACAAAATTCATTTGCCATTATTTTATATCGTGAAGAAAAAAAAATGAACCCTGCGCAGTAGTTGAGTCCCTCATCTCGGAATTTGTGTGATTCTTATACAAGACTTGAATTTGAACAGATGCATTGTGGGATGCTTCCGTAATATATCTCCTCATCGGGAAACCCAAACTGTTCTCTCAATCAGGCGTACCAACAGACTGTATACGTAATGGCAATATGGTGACGTGACATTGCCCAAAAACCTCTACTAGCTATGCGATTATAGAAAAGTAGCCAAAACTGGGTTTCGTTTATATTTTGTTGCACGGCCGTAATTTCCATTCGAAAAGTGGAGAGACATGGCCTCTTATCCAAAAAGTGAGGCGATAAGATACAAATTTTTCCCCAAAATGTACTGAATTTTTACAATTCTGCTGAAAAGTGGGGACACATACGCCTGCTGCCCCCCTTCTTTTCCCCTACATGAATTACGGACCTGTTTGTGTGGCAATCATAGGGAAACAATTTTTTCCGAACCTTCTCGATAGTAAAAATAAGATAATTTTTGTCATTTAATAAGAAAAAGAAAAAGATAATAATGAAATAATATCTATAGATTCAGGAGAATTAGAACTAGAGGAAAATAAATTATAGTGTGTAGGTATATGTATTTGTTGATAACATAGTAAGATACTATGTCATTCCGTTGTCAAGTTCTTAGCTATGTCGTCGTCATTGTTCGCGTTACTGTTTAGCTGAGTTCTGGCAGTTTTGCAAGCACACGCTTGAGGAATTTGTTTTCTTTAGCTAAATCCTTATCAGGTCTCTCATTGCAACCATCTTTTTTGGGGGCTTAGGTCCTCTTGATTTTTCATCCTGCGTGGCGTCACCCTCATGTGGATCGTATGATCCATTGGGTGGTGGTGTGAAACATCGTTGCCATTTCCTCTGGGAGGTGTTGAAGTATCTTTGGGGTCATCAGGCTTTGGAGGACGCTTGTTATCCAGGCCACGAGGGGGTGGTGTAAACGACCCATCTGGACGTAGCCTGGGTTAGCATTTTTATCATCACGGTCATCGTCTAGCCCACGAAGTGGGGTGTATATAACCCATCTGGCCGTGGTATGGGAGGGCCTTTTTATCATCAGGTGGAGCACCCGATCATTTAGGTGGTGGTGGGAAAACATCGTCATCATCTCCTCTAGGGGATGGTGGAGTATCTTAGGGGTCATCAGGTTTTGAAAGACGCTTTTTATCATCCAGGTCACAAGGTGGTTGTGGTGTAAATGACCCATCTGGGCGTTGCCTGGGAGAGCGCTTGTTATCATCAGGTGGAGCGCACATTCCTTCAGGTGGTGATGGGAAAACATCGTTATCATCTCATTTAAGAGGTGTGGAGCATCTTTGGGGAACTTATGATTTGGAGGGTGCGTTTTATCATCACGGCCATAATCTAGACTACGAAGCTGGGGTGGTGTAAATGACCCATCTGGACGTGGTCTGAGAGAGCCTTTTTATCATCAGGCGGAGCGCCTGATCCTTTGGGTGGTGGTAGGGAAACATAGTCATCATCTCCTCTAGGGGATGGTGGAGTTATCTTTAGGGTCATCAGGTTTTGAAAGACGCTTTTTATCATCCAGGCCACGAGGTGGTTGTGATGTAAATGACCCATCTGGGCGTAGCCTGGAAGAGCGCTTGTTATCATCAGGTGGAGCGCACATTTCTTCAGGTGGTGATGGGGAAACATCGTCATCATCTCATCTAAGAGGTGTGGAGCATCTTTGGCGAACTTAGGCTTTGGAGGGCGCTTTTTATCATCACGGCCATAATCTAGACCACGAAGTGGGGGAGGTGTAACCGGACCTACTGGGCGTGGTCTTGATCTGCGATTGCGCTCTTCCCTTAGAAATTAAAAAAAGACGCTCAACGATGAATTCTTCTTCTTCTTCGTTCTCTGAACCATTTGATGGGGGTGGTTTGGAGCCTTCAGGTGAGTGAGAGTGGTTTCAAACCTTCAGGTGGGAATGGTTTTCCTGTTCTCTCGGATTTGGGTGGTTTTCCTGTTCCCTCAGGTTTGGGTGGTCCAGGTGGCTCTTAGGGGCAATCTGTATAAAAGAGTAAAGATGCACACACGTATGATCGTTATTTGTTTCTCAAACTGCTAAAATTGTTTCTTGTGGTGTATAAAGTTCAAACAGAAAGGAACGAAATTATGTGGTTGAGAATGACAGCTTAACTACACACAACTAACTGATTAACAATTTCTTCTTTAGAAACAAAATCGTTCAGATGCAATACGGAGGCAATTTCTTCATATTCGAGAAATTTTCTTCTTTTTGGGGGAATTTTACCGTATCACAACGATTCACTCAATTTCACTCAAAATTCCTACAATTTAACTCAAATTTATATTCCAATTTTACCAAAATTTATGTAATTTTTTTTTTCTCTTCAATTTTAACATAGTTATATTTTCAAATTAGACGGCAAATGAAAGTAAGTAAAATGAAGAATCTCATTCGCTCGCGCCATGGAAACCATAACTATACTGTGAGCAGTTCGGTTCGTACCCCCGATTGGAGGACTCAACATGTCCCTCGATCGGAAGACTCAAGCATGTGCACTGAGCTTACTATGATATATGGAAGCTGCCATTTTTATTGTGAAGTTTCAGTCATAGACGCTTATCAGTCGTTTTATTGAAGGTTTGTAACGAAGTTTGTTTTATTTATGTTCAATTTCGCAAAAGTAAAACAACTTCGTTACTATCACGCAGTTATTGCTAAATAGTTTTCATAAATCTCCTAGTTATTTCTCAAAATTTCAGAAAACCTTGTTAAAGCGCGACAACCTAACGGTAACACATAATAAGTATTCATCACTTTTCTTCAAATTTCTCGAAAAACGCACGTTGAATTTTAAAAGCGCAAGGTAAAAAGATAATTTAGATGCCATTATTTCAAATCGTGAAGAAAAATTGAGTTTCCCGCGCTCAAAATGTGTATGATTCTGATATTATTCCTATTCAAGCTTTGAATTTGGATAGATGCATTGTGGGATACTTCTGTAAAGGATCCCCCGAGTGGGAGAAGAAAACTGTTCTCCCGATCGAGGGTACGAATCGGACTTGTGAGTTTTATAACAATTTTCATAAATACATTTAAGGCTTACCATTCAACTCAGTCAATATCGTTCCATTTGGTGAACTTGGAAGACCATCCCTTATGTACTTCACCGTGATTAAAAAAAAAAAAAAAAATAACCCTTGGCATGAATTTACTTAAGCATGACATGATTAGATACACTAGTAAATGCCACTTCGAACAAATAGTGCTCGCAACAACAATATTGACTCTTGGGGTCGACGTCTTAAATTTCTCCTCTGTTCATTTGGCTTTGGTTACGCATGGTTCAACCAGGAGGTCGGTGATAAACAATTGTTTTTACAAATTTTAAATGATTGTGTATATAATATAGACCGTCAAAATTACTGTAACGACATTCATGGCATGGACTGACTCGGAATCTTTTAAATACTTAAAAGGGAAAGCTATTTTGAACCATATGCCATGATATTATATAATTATTGTAACAGAGGGCTAGTATCTAGACTTCGTTGTGGAGTTCTCAATATGAAGGTCCACACGGGAAAATATATTAACATCACTTACAGGGAACGTATAGTGATTTCTATCAGAGTAATGAGATTGATGATGAATACCACTTTTTGTTAATTTGCCCATTTCTTTGAGATTCCAGATCAAAATATGGACACACCAAGCTACTACAGAAGGAATCCTCGCTTAAAAAAAAAGATCATAACCTACTACCTATTGATTATGAAAATACTCTTTTTTATTACAAATTTTATTAAACTGCCCTTAGAGCCAGAAATGACACTCCATAAAATGTCATGTTCACTTATTTAAGTTTATTATTGTATGACTTTGCTCATTATTTTCAATTGTTGTATTATTCTCTATTTACTGTTCATTAGTATTATTATTTTTAATTTATTTGTTATATGATGTACATGGGCCAAAGGCCTCAGTTGTGAAATGAATAAATTAAATAAATTGATAAAACTGCATTTAACGGCTTTACTACAGATTCTCAGCAACAATACTGCATAATATCAACACTGGTCCCTGCTAATACGGTGTGGTATTGTACGTTCCAAAAGAATTTACCACGTGTGTGTACTTTAAATTGTACAGTATGTTTACAGAACATATGTAAAGAACGATATGTCTCATCATGCATGATGTTCATATTGCAACACTGAATAATCGAAAACGGATTTCTACTAATCATAATGATTGTGCTTATATATTTTGGCACTGGAGATAAATTGCGGTGATTATTTTCAGTTATAGATGATGAACAAAAACTTACACGTTATATCTAAGTTAATGATTTCAGACGATATTTCAATTTGGAAGCTCTGCTACTCGAGAAATTCTTATTTTAAAGGCTTTAAAAATCTGACGCTGTTTATCATGATAAGAAGATATAAAAATAGGTTCCCTTATGTGGAATACTTCCCACATCACGCTCAAGGGCGTTTCATGTCTTATGTGTTTTTCATTCTTGAATACAACCTACGATGATGGGAACTTAATCCTCTTTAGCTTGCAGTTCGATATATTTCTTATCTGCTTCACCTTTTTCATTGTAGTATCCAACCTGCCATGAAGTATCACGTTTTCTACAAAATGTATCATCAGTCCAAAGAACCAACCACTTAGTACCATTGCAGAGTATACCCGGTACTAATCCACGATCTCGACTCGATGGGGTTAGTGATCCTACCTGATTTACACCACCACCACTCTCTTTTATCAACATGATATTGGTTTGTGTAAGATCAGAACAACTAAAATATTGTTGACGCACGCAACGCGTGCGATAGATTGTACTAAGCCAACGTAATCCATCTTACCTAATAATTCACACTTTGAGTTGTAACGGTAAATGACAGTGGATGTACTGAAAGCAGCGACGCGGAATCCATCTTTCCAGCCACTTTCAGGGTTAGGATCATTTGCACATAATGCAGATGTGATTGATCCTGGCGGTGTTCTCAATTGATGTGTTGTCTCTTTATCAACTGAATTATGCACTTTACCATCCCAATACATGTGCAAAATAAACACTGTGCAACCCGCACCAAGCAGGTTGTGGTCAATCTTATAAAACCAGTAATTGGTGGGTTACATGACTACTGGATCGTGTGAAAGTTCATCTGCACACTCTATGATGTGCGTGAAATACGTCTTGTGTGGATCATCACGATCAACGTTGCGCACCAAAATCTGACCATTATGTACACGGTTATCCATTTAGATGATTGATCTTTTATATAGATCAACTCCAATGATATTCACATGAGAAAATTATACATATATCCCATTGTTTGGCATAGGATTAGCGTAAATTGGTGTGGTTTGTTTAAATTTGCTTCGTGATTTTTCCCAAAAAACTCATAACGCCATTTTGAATCTCTGATATATCATTTTGCATCTGCTATTGTCCTGAATTGTTACAGAGTTTTTTCTTTTAGTGCACTTACCTCTACTATTTTGTCACACAGCTTTACATCAATTTCATCCCACGTGTGTTCCCTTTAAGTTTCTTTCAACAGTTTTTCAATATTCTCAAACAAAGGTTTCGTTTCTTCTTCTATCTGAGGTCAAGACCTCAATGCTTTCTTTATCAAATAAATAACACGAAGTCTTTTGTAATAATTTAGTTTCAAGGCAGACAATGCTCTCCATGTTTGTCTTCTTCACTTCTTCGTTCTTCCCTTCTTGGTACGTCGTCACGTCATGTTGGTAGAGCAAACATGTAACATTTACTCACTTTGCGCACACATGACTCAAAGATTGCTTGCAATACATAGTTACGAGTTCTTTGTGCGTGAGACAGATTTTTACTGCACTTGTAAAATATCGTAATAAAATACACAAAATTCTTTTAGGAACTAAAAAGTATAGAAGACACGCATACACTGTATAAGATTTGATCAGGTGGATATAGAAGGGTCCTCCACTAAGTGACACATCATTTTCCTAATAAATCCCAATTCATATCAGGAATAACACCAAAACCTGTTATTCAGTTTTGTGTGTCACGTTTACATACGTGTATATTTTCATAAATATGAAAAAACAAATCAGTGAAAATAATCGTCCCTCCCTCCCTTTCACATAGGCACTCAACTAGTACAAATCTAATATATTTTTTTTTTTTAAATATACGAAAATGTCATTTTGTTGTACATTGCTACTTTTTTTACAAATTCATAAAGGAAACACACGGGCAAAACGTTGTCGCATACTTAAACAACTTTAATAGAAAGAGTATAGATGATTTTAAACTTTTAATCTGATTACTGCATCTGCTATATTGTGGGTAGAGTTCCATTACTATGAAATAAACCAATACTTACTAGATACAACAGCTATTTTCGTGACGTTAGCTGACAGAAAGAACCTCGACTCGTTTTCTAAAATCCTGTTTCAGTTTCTTAATTGCATCATTAATTGTGACAGATAGCTCCCCCTTACTCTCCCAGCGTCACGCTGAGCGTTACGTTTCGAAAACAATATTTGAGTCCCTTTCCAAAATCCTATAGAGCTGCAAATAGGTTCATTCAAACCAGATTGAATAGATCTGTCATAATATGGTTATTTTCTTGGGGATTAGATTAAAAAAATTTGTTGAGCAAAATTGTTACAAAAAAGTGCATTTAAAAAAAAACGGCGTTTTATATTTAAAAAATAAAAAATAAGATTACGACGGATGTCATAAGTGAATATTTTTTCTAATTTTTTCAGGTAAAGTATAAAGATAGTTTGAATTGTTGGTTGCTACACGATTTTTACTTGTGCTTGGTCAATGTTTGTGTTTTTTTGAAGAAAATATGCCAAAATTGGTGATTTTGGGCCATTTTTGATCTTTTTTTATCAAAAAAGCATAAGAATCAGCCCAAATATTGTATTGGAATTTTTTTTAAATCTCTACGAGTAGAGGGGAAATAGATCGTTCAGACGAACTATTACAATAACAGATGCACCCCCTCTAATAATGCCTAAGAGATCTCGATTACGACGTCAAATCGCATTTTTTTTTCTTCGCACATTCGATATCACAAAATGGCGAGATACAACGTCGAACGTGCCTTCTTCAGAATAATGATAATTTCAGAGGGGTAATAAGGTACTTTTGATGAAGAAGATGTACCAGATCTCAACCAGATTGAAAAAGTGGAGAATATAGAGCCTGCTGAGATGGATAGCGATCTGTTCCAAATTCCGGAGTTGGTAAGTATTTTCTTCCAAAAATAGCGAAAGTACTACATTGGAAATTTGTAGTAATAAAATAAGGCTTATAGAATTCTAATGATAAATTAGCGGGGATTTTTTTGATTGTTACGGTAAACAAGTAAAAGGACACTAAAATCACATATCAAAAAGGGATTTAGGTCCTTTTTATAATAGCCCGGATGAAACAAATGAAAGCTGAACCCCAATAATAAAATTTCTAAATGGACTGAAATATACGTATTTCCCAATGGCAATATTGTAAATTTAGGCCTACTGAAATATGTGTATTCCCAATTTCACAAAATCCAAGCTCCATTATTTTAGGGGCCGAAATCACAATTTTATGGGGGAAAGTGGAGTAGGGGTCCCATGTTAGGGCACAATACACATGTTGGGGGTGCCCCAGGCCCATTTAGAGGGAAATGCTTGTATATAGGCCTAGTACCGGTACATTATTTTTATGCCCCATTTTTTGGGACCATGATCCTTTCCCCCTCCCTCTGGCTACGCCACTGTTGTGGTGATTACTAGATCGATAAAACAAACATTTTGGACCCCAGTATGTACCCCTGGAATCCCCGGCTGTAAAAGTCTGTCCCCACGGCTACCACAAAAATGTGGGGGCAGGTTAGAAACCACAATAACATGTTATGCGTATGCTTGATGTTCTAGTTATTTAAACTAAATTTATATCTTTTTCACAGGCCAGACAAGAGCTGTATTAAGAGAAAAAGGACAAGCCACCTGCTATTCCCCAACCCAAGAGGAAGAGGGGCAGACCGTTGAAGATAAGCCCAGGCCCCACCACTCAAAGAAAATCCGACTGCAGCGGAGAAAGCTGCCTTAAAACCAGGGAGGGAGAGCGGAACGCTTGGCTGCAGGAGATACAACGGTCGAAGGTTATCCCTGCAGCCAATAAAGACCATCAACTGGTGGAGAGTGACCGGGATCGACACGAGGTCTTCGGTAACTGGTTATTTGAAGACCAAACTAAAGTAAGTTGAATGAATACAGTTGCAATTTTCTTTATTCTATTTGCAGCAACAAGATATAGCAGAAGACTTTACAAATTTGGAGAGTCGAAAGGTAGGTGCTAACAGTCATTTTTTAGGCAGCATCAACCCGATGAGTGCCATGATTTTACTTGGGATGTACACCAGGTTAATGATATTTGTCAAAGAAGAATAACACATGACTAACCATTCTTTCCCATTCTAGGTCATTGAAATAATTTAATTCAATTCATACATATATTTTTTTCATCTCCAGCCATCTCTAAACAATGCCATCAAGTTTTCTGATCACAGTGGGATGTCAGCAGCTACCACGGAGGCAGTATCTGTGCTGGATCATCGATAGTTTATTTGTTGGTCATATGAGCTGCACTGTCTACCCTGAAGATATTGGTAGTAAGTTCCGTCAGTGTAGAACTGTGGTTTTATTATCCAGTGAATTGCAATTTTCAAACTAAACATATAACCAATGAATTCTCAAGGACTGAAATAAAATAGAAACCAATATGTAACAACAACATTGTATCAACTGATTTTTTTTTTATAAGGCTACAGTAAAGTGAATTCTTCTGACAAATAAATTGTTATGACAAATGAAATAAAGCCACAGTTCTGCAGGAAATTGCAACCAATATTTACCCTTCCCTTCCCTATCTTAGGGCTATATATATATATATATATATATATATATATATATATATATATATATATATATATATATATATATATATATATATATATATATATATATATATATATATATATATATTTATATATATATATAAATATATATATATATATATATATATATATATATATATATATATATACATAAATATATATATATATATATATATATATATATATATATATATATATATATATATATATATATATATATATATATATATATATATATATATATATATATATATATATATATATATATATATATATATATATATATATATATATATATATATATATATATATATATATATATTTATATATATATATATATATATATATATATATATATATATATATATATATATATATATATATATATATATATATATATATATATATATATATATATATATATATATATATATATATAAACTTGTTTAGGGCTATTTCAGGGATACTAGTTATTGCAATTTAGAAATTATGATGCTTTCATAAATCATCAACTTCAGTTTAGGGATGTTATAACAGTTTAGGGATGTATAATATGATTTTATGATAATTCAGTTTATTCTTGGCATAGCGGTTGATCTTCCACCTTCGTACAGTTGCCAAATTCCCCCACCAGCACTCCCACATGTCCTCTTCCTCAGCTATCCATTGCAGCAGGATAAACTACGTACATCTTCTTCATCATTATTCCCATCATGTTGTTGATTTTCACTGAAATGTAAATTAATGTGATCAAATCAATTAAATCCAATCAATGTAAAATATAACGGAAATTATTACTTTACATCAATTATTTTTTCAATTTTTTTTTTTTTTTTTTTTTTTAAAGGTGTGACAGACTACCCACAGATGCATTGAAACTGATATAAATCTTCAATTTCACAATGAAAATATCTTACCAGGTATTACAATAGGCATGGTGGTTAGTTTGTCACAACTTTGTAACATTGTAAGTCAGGTCCTATAGAGTTAGTGTGTTAGGCTAAGCCTAGTGTTAATATCAAAATATTTCCCCTATTTCTATGGAAACAGTTGGAATTGAATTTTCCATAAGAATTTTTCTGTATTTGGACCAGTTTCTTCAATTTTGTTTGCGGAAATAACTGCCCGTTGAGAAAACCAATGCATATCATTTGAATAATTGTTTTT
>JAIGNY010004502.1:615000-666862 GCA_020152595.1 Chiridota heheva
TGATGGCTACGATTGCCTTGTTGTTGGTGGGGCTTTAGTAAACGCCTTAGCATTTTCAGGTTCAAACTTTGTATTTAGTCAGCTCGCAATGGACCCTGCTGCACGGGAAGAACGTACGCGTTATGATAAAGCCGTGGAAAAAGTGCAGGCAGCTCAAATTGAACGGGCTCGTGATAGGCATGAGAAGCTGGATAGGATTAATCAAAGACTTATGGCAGAAAGACGTGCTATACAGACCACTGCCGGCTACCTGAGAATCACCTCTTGCATTCCCAATCCCTTCCGTTTCCATGAGTGCCAGAGGTATGGCCATAAGAAAAACTCCTGTCGCAGCCAAGCGCGATGTGGTAACTGTGGAGCCCCAGACCATGACAACACCTTATGCACCAACAACCCACCACTCTGCAACGGTACTCACCAAGCCAACCATTCTTCCTTTTCAAAAGACTGCCCCACCTGGCTTCAGGAAAAGCAAATAACCAAACTGAAAAACCTTAATCCCAGCATCACTTACCCAGAAGCCAGGAAACAATTCGTTGCTTCCCTCTACACCAAACCTTCCTACTCGAGTGCAGTCTCCTCTAACACCAATACCGCCCGCCCCCTAACACAAATAAAACTGACTCACATGCCCAAATCAACCTCACCAGGCTCTTCTTACCCAGTCCTAAGCCCATCACCATTGCCAACAACCCAACCACACCCATTACCCAACCCACCTCTACCACCACCTCTCTCCTCGACCTTCCTTTCTTCCCTAAGACCCCCGCCGTCCCCTACCCCAACAACTCTAATACCATCAAACATCAAACTCAAGCTAACCAGGCTAGCAATCATTAAACTAAACAACAAACCAATAAACAGCCAATCAACAAATATCCCACCACCCAAACCCACACGTATGACACTGAAAAGAACATGGATTCTTCGATTACCGAACACACCAAACATATTTCTTGTCCAACTTTCAAAAACAACCGCTCCCAAAGAAACAAGGACAGATCCAAAGAAAAAAAACAAGCCAACTCAGACCCACCAGATCTTCCTCCAGATAACCTCCGCCTCCTTATGACTTGCACCACAAACAATTACAATAAAACCCTCAACATTATCCAATGGAACATCAGGAGCCGTCAAAGCCAATTCGGAAAAAAATTGACATACTGGCCACCACCTTTCTGCCTACAAGAAACCTTGTTGAAAACCACTGACCATTATTCCATCAACAACTTCACTTGCTAAAATAAAAATGAAGTGGACACCGACAGGGCCTGTGGGGGCGTCTCCATTCTCGTTAGACACGATATCGCACACAGGCCTGTGTGAACACCGACCTTCAGGCCATCTGTAAGTCTATCTCCCTCCACAAAACCTTCACTCTTTGCAATATCTACCCTCCCCCTCACAACGCCAACATTCAACTAACCAGCCTTAGCAACCATATCTCTCGACTTTCCACCCCTTTATCCTTCTTAGTGACTTCAACGCCAAAAAACTCCAGTGGGGCTACAATACCACTAGAGACAAGCTCGTCGAAAACACTCTCCGACAGAACAGCCTCTCCCTCCTTGCTCAACACTAACTTCCCGACGTACCTTCATCCTGCCACAGGCTCCCTTACCTGTATTGACCTGTCTCTCTGTTCCCCCAAACTTCTTTTTGATTTTAAGTGGAAGGTCACTGCTGATCTCTGTGGTAGTGACCATTACCCTATTCTTATTCACCCCACCCTTCAAACCACCACCGACCACACCCCCAATTGGAACCTCGAGAATGCCGACTGGCCCCTTTTTGAAACTCTCTGCAACTCGCGCCTCTCTCCCATCTCCTCGAGGGTAAAGATCCCATATCAAACTTTAGTAACATCCTTATCAACATCGCCACCTGCTCCATTCCCCACACCTGCAAACCCCCTAATCACTCCCCTAAAAAAAAAAAAAAAAAAAAAAAAAAACCCTGGTTCACTATGACTGCAAAACTGCCATCAAAGACAGGAAAACGGCCCTTAGGAACTTTAAAAGTAAATCAGCCACCCACAACCTCAACCACTTTTGCATCAGCCGTGCCAAAACCAAGCGCACTATCAAGGACAGTAAAACCAACACTTGGAACAACTTCACCCACACTAAGAAGATTTGAAGACTGGTTAACAGCTTCCACGGCAGGATGAGCAAGTCTCCCATCTCCCATCTCTCCTGGAATGGTGACCTTCTCACCGCAAAAAAAGGATATCGTTAACCACTTCGCTTCCTTTTTCAGCAACATCTCGTCCAACTACCCCAATGATTTCCAAGCCAAAAGAGCTCACAACTAATCCCGGATTATCACCTTTCCATCCGACAATACAGCGAGCTACAACACCCCTCTCGCCCTTTCTGAATTAAATTAAGCCATCCATGACGCTGGCTGCACCTCAAAGGGCCCAGGTAACATTCCCTACCAGTTCCTGAAACACCTTCCCAATAAGGCCACCACTACCCTACTCATCATCCTCAACCACATATGGTCCTCACACTCCTTTCCTCCTATCTGGAGGACAGCTATCATCACCCCTGTCTCCAAATCGGGAAAGGACAGAACCCATTCCTCCAGATACTGCCCAATCGCCCCACCTGCTGTCTCTGTAAATTTATGGAAAGGATCATTAACCAGAGACTAAACTGGTTCCTTGAGACTAACATAATCCTCCCCTCCCTCCAAGCGGCTTTTAGAAACGTCGCAATACCCTGTACCAGTTAATTACACTCGACACCGCTATCTGGGAATCCTTTGCAAAAGAGGAACACCTCATTGCCATCTTTTTCGACCTCGAGAAAGCTTTTGACACTACTTGGAAATACGGCATTATCCGCAAATTCTTTATTCAAAACTTCCTCTTACCCAGGCAGTTCCAAGTTTGTATTAGCCACACCCTCTCTTCAACCTGAACATTAACGACATAGCGGACAACCTTGACCCCAACATCAAACATGCCCTCTACGTAGACGACTTCACCATCTTCTACTCCTCCCTTAGCTTTCCTGTTGTTGAAAATAGGCTGCAACTCAGCCTCGGTCGGTTTTAAATTCTCCAAAGACAAGACAGTCTGCATGCACTTCTGTCATATCAACAACCTCCATTCCAACCCGAACCTCATGCTCAATAGCAATCGCATCCCTAAAGTTGACCACACTATGTCCCTGAGTTTAAATCTAGATCACAAGCTCTCCTACAAACAACAAATCACCAACCTCAAACAGAAATGCAACAGCTCCCTTAACTTGTCCGCCTCCTCTGCAGCACCACTTGGGATGCGAACCGCCATGCTCTCCTAAAATTCTTCAGGCTTACCATTCGCGCCAAGCTTGACTACGGCAATATTGTGTACTGTGTCGCTCACAACTCTTACCTCAATCACATCAACTCCATCCAAAATGAAGTCATCAGACTTTCTTTGGGTGCCTACAGGACCTCCTCAATCACCAGCCTTCATGTTGAAGCCAACGAACCCCCTTTTTGCTTAGGTGTAGAAAGCTTAGCCTCTCCTATGCTTTTAGAACACTCACCAACACCCAAAATCCTGTTTACAACCTTATTAGGTACCCCCAATTTCTCCACCCGCTTTGATAGGACTAAAATCCTATCCCCTCCCTTCAGCTTATTTATACATCAAATCATACCTTCTCCATCTCGGCATCAATCCAACCACTCCAGCACTTTCTCCTGTCCTACTTTCCTTGCTGGGGCACCCCCTCCCTTCTATCCACCTAGGCCTCTGCACTCATCACAAAACTCAAACCCACTCTAACCTCTTCATCAACCTCCACAAGCTCTCAAACTACACCTCCATCTATACTGGTGGCTCCAAGGAAGGTGACAAGACCTCCGTAAACTCCTTTCGCCCGCCCTAAGCATGAAACATATTATTTTGTTCTGTATACCCAGCCATGTTGGCATCCCTGGCAATGACAGGGTTGATGCAGCTGCTAAGCTTGCCCTCAATCTTACCCCTACTCCTTTTCCCAAAACCCTTTCTGACATCAAACCGCTTATCGCTTCCCTTGTTCGTGGCCGATGGCAAATCTCGTGGGACTCCCAAATTGATAACAAACTCCACGTCATTCAGCCAACCATTCCAATCAAACCCACCATTCACAACCTATCCCGTATCGACAACGTCCACATTACCCGCCTTAGGATAGGTCACACCCACTTGACTCACTCCCACCTCCTTATTGACACCCCGCCCCACCCGCTTACCCCTTATCCACCCACCTCTCTGCAACAATTGCTATTGCACCCTCACAGTCCATCACGTTCTTCTTGCTTGCCCCCTGTATAACTTTCCCAGAGCTTCCCTCGCCCCCCAAAACTCGACAGCCAAGCTTTTTCACAAAAAAAAACCTCCAGATAAAATTATCTCCTTCATTCATCATGCTGCCCTCTACAACCATATTAAGTCCTCCTCTCCCATCCCCTCTCTCTCTACTTTGTATTTTTCACCCATGCACCTCCTCTCTCGATCCCAGCTTTCTGGCTTTAGTTCTCGTGTTTCTCTAAATCTTCCCTGTTTATTCTTTTTCCTACCTCTGGGATTATCTAACGTCTCGAGCACAATTTGATCCTTGCTGTTGTGGTGCCGTTAAGCCTTCATCAAGCAAACAAACATTTAATAGATTTAGAAGAGGATAACGACTCAACAGTCTCGAAGTGTGTTTTTCCTGGCAGCGTGCGAGCAACGTAGAGTTGAGTGATAACCTGTTGGTGAGTACCCAGTATACAGTGGTAAAATTATCACAACTGTTTATATATGAAATATAAATAGAGAAGGAATATAGGGTCACCTTGAGATACTCGGAGGGAGGGGAAGAGAACCACACAACTTTCCCTGTTACAACCGGAAAATATTTGTACTCAAGTAAATTTGCACTCAATTGGGAAAGATATTCGGCTATATTCCTGTTCTCACATCCAGTAGCGGATTTTAACTGGAGAAGAATGTCAAATGTTAACAGCCCCATATGTTCCCAGGCCCGTTAAAAATATACAATTTTTGATTACAATCTTGATATTATTAACGGAGAATTGACAGATATTAGAGATAAAACTCTTGTTTGGAAACCAGGGGCATAACAATATAGGGTAATCTTGAGAGACTTGGAGAGAGGGGGAGAGAACCACAAAACTTTCCCTGTTACAACCAGAACAAATTGCACTCACTTGTAAATTAAGTTTCCATCAAACGTTGTCGCTAATCGAAAATCTTCAATTTTCTGGAAATCTTCAATTTAGAGATTTTTCTTCAATTGTTAGGGACATATTCTTATATTGTCTGCAAACTTCCTTCAATTCTCGGAAATGTTGCAAAATTTCCCCAAAAGTTTTAATATCTTTTACCAAGTTTTCATTCTTTGCTCCAAATTGTATTAAATTATGTTCTGCCCCGACCCGGGCCAACAAGGCTTAATCCGGTCCTGCATACATCATCACGTTTGTACATGCTGACAGTTTTGCAATCAACTTGATTTGTAATAAACTATAAACTATAAGTGCTATACTGTTCTGCTCGTAATCTATTGCTCTTTCATCTGACGCTACCTGTAAACTACACTTTCACACTAGGCCAACAATTTCAATTGCATTTTTCATTACAGCAGAGGCGGCGGAGCTGAGGACTGGTTGCTTTTGCCTCCAGTGATTTTTAGTGAACACCTTATATCACGTTATTCGACCTCATAAGCCCCGTCCCCGCCCCCAACCCCCACCTTCCCAATAGTGCTGTCACGTCGCCTGACCTCATTAGCCCCCTTCCCCCTCCACCAATATGTTGAACACTCTGCCGCCCCTGATAACATATACACATTTGAATAAAATATAAAACTGTAGAATTATCATTTTATTGTTTAAGGCATCAAAATGTTTTTACATCAATTTTGTCAATGTTTCATTGGCATTTCATCTTAAGAACTACTTCCTGTGGATAATTATGTGGTGGGAGGTGGTGTGACTCCTAGGTTAAATTAAATGATTGCTGTTAATATAATTTGTATATGTGTGTTTAATTGTTTAACGAAAACTGAAGATGGGCTTGATATATTAAGTAACTATAGTCACATAGTAACTATCGTATGTTTGCAATGGGGAATCCTCTATCAGACTGTCTATTGACCTTTTCTAACCAAATTTAGCCGAACGTGATTTCTCCAGTACTTCGACCAATCAAATGCTGGGGAAACTTTTCCTTTGTTTCCCAACCATTCAGGTGTCGGTTTGAGGAAAAAATTGTAAGCAGCAATACGCGCGCGTATTTCCTTCATGTATAACGCACGTATGATACGTGCTCTTGAAAATTTGTGTACGCTTGGTCCCATACCGTGCGTGGATTGTGCAGACGGCCAAGATTCCTCCAGTATTTGATTGGTCAATAAGATTCCTCCAGTATACGATTGGTCCATTATGGACACGTGAATCTCGGCCATGTGACATTATTTAAATTAGTTAAATTGCCGATTCAGATTTGAAAAGTATATAGCCAGGGAGTGATTGCTACGTTAAGCTCACTACAGTTTTTGCAATCACTCCCTATCCCAACTTGCATCATTAGTCAATTATTATATTAATTGTCATTGATTAGCATTTTTATTGTGAATTTTTCTTTTCTGAGAACTTTTGATATGATTTATCTTTATTTTTCTGCAAATACGTAATTATTAATCATTTTTTATTTCCTGTTATTTTCTGTTATCAAATGATAAGTTGTGGATACACAAATAAATGAAATGTAATGAATTTTAATGAAAATGAAATTTTATGGAAATACTCCTTTCACAAATATTATGTTAAAACACGTTAAAGGCGCAATGTGGCCATACTTATTAAAAGATAAATATTGTGCACCAAGCAAATACTCTATAGGATATTTTTTAAACTGTTGAAATAAAATAACTTAGTTGACGTTAATGCAGAAAACGTTGAACAGATCTTTGATTACATATCAACGTACCCTTAGAAGATATTTATGCTAATCATAATCAATTTTACTTTTATTCCAAATTTTCTGTATTTTTAACGGTAAGTAGGAGCTATCTGGCAACAAATCGATGACGTCAGGAAGGACTGCTCCTGCAATGTATGACATCAATTCGATTTATTCTGAGATAAGATCGCCTCTTTACTGTAACCCTCTACTGTTTAGTTTTGTCTCTTTTCGGGTCACGTGGAAAACTTACCCTGCATCACTTTCAAATTCTTTTTCTTCTATAATTTGTTCATGTCACAGTATAAAATACTTTTTCAACTACAAAATCCCAAGAGAATTTCAATGGAACATATAAAGACTTTACGGAATTTGAGGGTGTTACGTCGTAATTAGTATGTAGTTCAGTCGTTTCTATATAAAACTGACATAATTTTAAAGGTATATAAACAGGTATATATATCTTATATATTTAGGTTAAAAATCTGAACAAAAAACTTATGTTTAAGCAGTTAGGCTATTAGGTTTGTCAAAAGCAGCTATGGCCTAGTTTACGATTTATGGTTTATCAAAGTTTTAAGATTTTGCAATGTATGGACAATTTGTGATGTATATAAGGGGAAAACGATTTTAATGAATTAAATTTTTTCAAATGGTGTCCTAAATTTCAGTCAATAAAATTCATCAGACTGTTCTCCTGCTAAATCTTAATAAAGAGTAATGGTGAAGATGGAACACCTGTTGGCCATATTCAACTAAGTGAACTATACACCGAACCAAACAGCCAAATGGGGGTCAAATTGGACATCTCTTAGTTTTGACCATGACAATTTGGTCAAATTTACCACAATTGGCTCGGCAGTTAACTGATTGATTAATTTTTTTTGACCACCACATCTTGATCAAATCAAAGTTAACTTGATTCTTGGATACTTGGTCAAATCAAATTCCTGTTCTACAAATAACAGTACCAAGAAAAATATTTAATATTTGCATTGTTTTATTGGTTAGCATTCTGTAGAACTGTCCAATGATATTACAAATTACACACTGAAAAATGGATATTACTACATTTCTATTGAAATATTGGCAAATTCTGAATAATTTTTTTCTTCACAGTATTTCTTTGAAGATGAAATTTATTACATAAAAGCACATGGGTTTGTCAAGTTCTCGGCTTTGAAAACAAATACTGACACTTTGATATTTTATGATTATTTTTTCTATAACAATTCAAAGTTGCTCATAGCATAAGAAAGCGTAAGGTCGCTCCCTGAGTTTCTTTATATGAATTGCACACGTTATACGAAAATTCAAAATGTCATCTCATCGATATGCTTCCTACTGTACTAATAAATATGCTATCGCTTTACTGCTTGATGGGATGTCAACGCGATCGAAGTATAATTTTGTATAGGATTTTATGAATGCCACACAACATACCCTGCCGTTGAAGATTTGGCGGTATATAGCACACAACAATCTGACCAGGAAATTGCTGACCAACAGACCAAGGACATGATTTGTAGTAAGTCCGCCACTGGAAGGACACATCGATAAAACTCTATTAAAAGTTAAAGCACTTCCTGGCAGAACTATTACAACTAATTTTACAGCTGGGAATTATAACGCAGAATAGGCTATCTCTATGACTGTATCAGCTGTGTCGGGATTTATCACTGTATATAACCTCGATATGTCTGGTTTGACTGTGTATGGATAGGGAGGTTTTTGTTTTGGTTCAAATAAAGAGCTTCCACATACAAATCTATTATTAGAACATGAAGCTATAATAATCTCTCTTTGAAATAAATTCCCATGGAAGTTTATGGTAATGTGCGCGAGTAATTTTAAGTCATGCATGGGAAGATAATATAACTTAGACCAAAGAGCTTCCACACAAGCTCTTTGCTTAGACTGAACATGGAGATATTATTTGGAACCTCCATGGACTAAATATGCATCTCGGTCTTGG
The DNA here is from genome assembly GCA_020152595.1 of Chiridota heheva. Lineage (NCBI taxonomy): Eukaryota > Metazoa > Echinodermata > Holothuroidea > Apodida > Chiridotidae > Chiridota > Chiridota heheva. Next base: position 623,931 of record JAIGNY010004502.1, read on the forward strand.
GATATGCAGATAAAACGGTCTTACTAATTTGCGGACTGCAGACTGCAGACAGGAATTTCCAGACTAGGAATTTACAGACTGTGACTTTGTTTAGGTTAAAATCACTGCCTAGTCGTAACAAAATTCTTCCTAATTGGTTATCCATCATGATTAGAACAGGGAATTGATAAGATCTCCCTATATGTATGCGTCTTTATTGCTGCTATATATCACTCATTCCAAGAACTATTTCAACTGATCTCTTCGTGAAGGATCTTGGGTGTGTTCTCACTTGAATGCGACCTTGCGATCAGATCCACAGCAGACAATTAGATCCACCGGATGATAAAAAAGAAGAAGTCTGAATGCCAAACAGTGACTCGTGCTCAAGTTAGTTATGCAGTATCATGTTAAAGGATTAGTTCAGAGGTCTAGCGAGCCTATCTTATAAGAAAGAGGACTTCAAAAAAAAAAAAAAATGATGAAAGCATTCAAAAATCTTCTTCGTTAGGGAATCAAGGTTCTGAGATTAGTGAAAACAAGTCATTGCTTCTTCAGATCATTTCAACACTTATACTAGCAAAGTTACGATGGCTTTCTTTAATCGAAACCATGATGTCAACACATTACATGTTTTACATTCTTGTGTTTAATTTGTCGGTGTGTTTAGCCATAGACACATGGGATGAAGATCAAAATGAAAAGATTACTTTTAGGTATATTTTAAAATATGGAAGCACAGCTCCCTGATGGAAGTGACTATTATATTGCTAGGAAAAGAAGAATCTTGCATGACATTAAAACTGCTAAAAGTTTTGTTTATAAAATGTATATATAAAATGTATATATATATATATAAATATATATATATATATATATATATATATATATATATATATATATATATATATATATATATATATATATATATATATATATATATATATATATATATATATATATTTAAATATATATATATATATATATATATATATATATATCTATCTATCTATATATATATATATGTGTGTATATATATATATATATATATATATATATATATATATATATATATATATATATATATATATATATATATATATATGTATGTATATATATATATATATATACATATATATATATATATATATATATATATATATATATATATATATATATATATATATATATATATATATATATATATATATATATATATATATATATATATATATATATATATATATATATATATATATATATATATATATATATATATATATATATATATATATATATATATTTACCTTCACATATTAAATTGTATAATAGAAAAATTTAGATAGTTAAATATATGAATTAGGAAAAGGTGAAACAAACGTATTAAAATGTAAGCATTTTTTTAAAAATAGGTGGAAATATGCTGTCAAGATTTTTCTTTAACAATTCATTTTCGGAATTGTTTGTAAATTTCTTCAAAAGGATTAGAGTTAGGGTTATGGTTGAAGACCCCATTTTCCGTCAATTTTGTTGTAAATTTTCATTAAAATTCTTCAATTTTGAGGTAAATGTTGTCATTCTTCTGAAATTTCACCAATATGTTTATGTTCTATTCACCACCTCCAGTAATGGGGAAGGCGGAGGGTGAGAGGGGAGGAAGAAGGGGGAGAGGAAGGGGGGGGGGGGAACACGCATCCGTAAAGGTGAGATCCTATTTTTTTTTAATGGGGATATTTTATTTGAGGGCATGGGTAAATATGATATTTTATACCCAGTCAAAATAGTCTACTAACGTACCTGCATATATATCTTCCCATATTGCCGAATGTTTTATTTATGTTAAACAAAAATTGGCGCGAAATACTGAATTATTATTTCCGCATACTGACGGCAAATGTTTTTGTAGCATCATGAAATAAGATTTTGCTTAAAATATCTTTATTGTAAGTACAATTGTCAAAAGCATTTTCTCATTCCAATAATATATAAAGCTATATAATACGTTTATCAACTTTTATGCCATCAAGCTTCAAGCTTTTTTGAACATTCGTCAGCATGCGGAATTAATAATATCAATTTGGCATTCGTCACTACACAAATGGCATTCGTCACTATGCGAAAAGAGGGCCGATATATGTATCTTTATTATATCTGTAAATTTATCTTATGATAGGCCTAATTCCAGTTATCATTTTAACTACAAAATGTTATTATCATCCAAAGAGTTCCATAAAACATGTATGGGAACAAATCAACGTATATATTTAGAGATTTATTCTTGGGCGTGGGGGTGGGGTGGGGTGGGGTGGGGGTAGGGCGAGGGGGGTGTGGTAAGGGGGAGGTTGGGAGGGGTAGCCAGACCCCAGTGGCACATACACAGATACAAATCCTTCCTATACCTATGTCTTTGCCCCTGGAACGGGTGACTGTAAAACGAAGACCTGTAAAACGAAGACCCGTGAAACGAAGACCTCTAAAACGAAGACCTGTAAAACGAAGACCTAAAACGAAGACCTGTAAAGCGAAGACCTGTGAAATGAAGACCTGCGAAACAAAGACCTGTGAAACAAAGACCTGTGAAACGAAAACCTGTGAAACGAAAACCTGTGAAACGAAAACCTGTGAAACGATTTCTTTCAATTGGGCAAATTGGGAAGTTATCGACAAAAAATTGAAAAAAAAATGGTAAAATCATTGAATATTTGGATACAATTTGGCAACATTTTTCGATAAGTGATGTTTTTTTCAAAATTGAGAAAAATTGCCCCTAAAATTCAAAAACTTTCCAAAAATTGAAAAAGGTATCTTACAAACATTGAAGGAAATTTCTCAAAAATGAAGAAAACTTACCGAACATTTAAGAAAAATTACCCCGAAATTGAAGAATATTGCATGAGAATAAAGGAAATTTCCCCAAATTGAAAGACAGTTCCCAAACATTGAAGGAATTTTACCGAAAAGTGAAAACAATTCAACAAAATTTAGGGGAAAAATGCCCCAAAATGAAGGAAATTTACGATAATTTTTTGTACAATTTTCTTTACCGAGACATCGAAGAACAATATCACGAAAATGAAGGAAATTTCACAAAGATTGCAAGGGATTTTCAAAAAATTGATTAAAATATCCCGAAAATTTAAGAAAATGTACATAAATCGTGACATCGGAAAATCTTAGGGGCCATGACCTCAATGATGTCCGAACCGGGGTCCAAATCGTCAAGATATCAGAAACAATGATGCTGACTTGGCATTAGGATGCTAACAATATTATAATTAGGCACTTAATCGGACAGAGATGTAAATTGTCGGATGAACTGAAAATCAAAGATACATCTCAATCATGCCCGTATCGTCTAGATAGGCTATCAGAATTATTTCCACATGTCCACATGACTCGGTGTGATGCTGATTAAGCTCGGATTGAGCAATTTGGATGTATATGAAAGATGCCCACCCACACACGTTCAAAATCTAGAGCCCCAAAAAACATTTGAGGGCAGCAAAATCTAGAAATCTTCAGAAATCTTCAAGGGCTTTGCCCCTAGAAGCTGGACCATACAAAGCTGTGTCCATGAACCTTACACTTTTCTTAATTTTTCTCGGCCAGTTTCGAAATGGTAACCCAAAATGCTTATTTGAGTGGATTTCGACCTTGTAGAATTTAAATGTTTTTATTTTCGCCAATTACATTTTGGATTTTTGTGTTAATTTTAAGCCACTTTTGGGCAAAAAACAAAAAATTATTAGATCAAAGCTTCAATGCTTCACAAATGAAGGCCTGCACAATTTTTCCAGAAGATTCTCACTTTTCAGGAGAACGTGGCTTTTTAGAAACGGTAATCCTGCAGCCCTACTTATCTGAGTAAATTTGAACAGGAGAATTCTAAATTATCTTCTTATCGTTCCTTAAATTTTCGGAATTTTTGTGAGTTTGTACAGTTGATTTTCAGCCAATTTTGGGCATCTAAGACAATCTGACAATAAATCTTCAGAGCTTTTAGAGCTTCACTCCCCAGACCCTTAAGCAAAACCCTTAAGTGGGACCTCTTCCCCTGTGTTCCTACCCTTGCTTCGCACCAGCTAGGACCCACGATTTGTAATTTACGCTTTGGAAGTTTTTGTTGTTTTTAAGCCTTTTTGGCTTTTGGGACATCCAAAACCATAAATGTTTACACAAAGGCTTCACCATATACAATTTTCTCCAAATTTTTAGAAGTAATTTCTCTTCTGACAATTTATTAATAGTAATCTTATAAAGCTTATCTGAGTTTAAAGAATTAAAAGAAAAAATCCTCAAATTTTCCCATTTTTGTCAGTTTGTGTTTATTTTTTCATTCACATGAATTTACAACCGCATACCACCCCGCCCTGCGCGTACCACCCCTCCCCTCCCCCACCCCGTCCTGCGCTTTTTTGAATATTGGCTGCAAAAATGGCAATATTGAAGAAGGCAGCGGTTTTGTGTCATTTGCTTTTGTCGGGTATTGTAGCTGCCACTGTTATCAGCCTTTCCTTATATCGATTTAATGAGCCTCAGGATAATCTTAAGTTAATTGACAAGTACCGCTGTTGAGGATGTAACAGGGCAATTACATCAAATTGCATCATTCTTTAAATATATCTTCCAAACTTCTACCACCAGTGGGCGAGTGATCTAATCACTTAGCTGCGATTCAAAGGGCCCTGGTTCGATTACCTGGCGCGCGAGTTTTGTCTGTACTCTTCGACTTTGAGTGCTAGGGGAGCTCATGCTGCAAGGCTGGGCGTGGGTAGACCGCATGGAGATTTGGCAGCTCTTCTATGGACTGGGGTGTCCTGGTCTACGCCTCCCCTTATCCCTAGTACTAGTTGACAGGGGAAAGGAGGACTGAAGGCGCTCGCCAAGGCAGAAGGGTGAATCTAACATTGATATAAAAGTACTAGCATGTAGTCTAAATTTCTTGTGAATTTTCGAATAAATTTTCATTTTTAGATTGCTTCTAAGCAAGTTTCAGTTTTAAGCAACTGAAAATAGTAAAAATTTGATATTCATCAGAAGAAAAAAAAACCTTAAAAATCAAAGGAACAAATAATTTTTGCAAGCTACAACATAAACATCTTCGTTAAACTTGTAAAGTATGAATGAAATTACACTGTAGGTCAAATAAAAAAATCCTAATTTTGTCAGTTTGTGTTGATTTTCAGCTATTTTGGCATGTTTGAGCATCAAAGACAAAAAATAATTAGAGTTTTTGGGAGCTTCAACCCCTGGACCCCGTCAAAGTGGTTCTCCTGGATCCCTACCCTTGCTAAGCCCAAAAACCCATGATTTGTATTTACATTTAGGAATTTTGTGTTTATTAAAAGCCATTTTAAGGCATCAAAAGATCAACGATTCTCCCATGAACGCTTGCACAATTTTGCCCAATTTTTCGCAATTTTTAGACGAAATTTCTCTTCTGCCTGTTTATAAGTGATAGGTATTAACATGATGATTTGAAATTGAATTTTTCTTCTTTTCATCACTTAAATATTGTCAGTTTGTGTTGATTTTCATTCATTCTGGTGGAACAAAAACAAGAAATTTCCAGAGTTCCCGGGGCTTTGCTGGGACGGCGCCAGGGACTCGTCCAGAAGCATGCCTATTAATAGGAATATTTATAACACACGAGAATATTGAAGTCATGCAGCCATATTGTTTAGATGTTGCTATAAAATGTCATAGTTTCTAATCTATGTACTTAAAATAATAAATATCATTGTATTAAAAAAACATTTGAATTTTCAAAATAGTTGTTTCGCGCCTAAAAACCTAGCTCTATTGTCTTATTTATCTAATATTTTGAAAACGTCGTGGTTAACATAACAAATTGGAGTGGAAAAGTTTTAGCCATGATAGTAATGAAGGTATTTTCATAAGTTTGAAGCTTTCCGTAGCAAAGATATTTTTACCAGACGTATTTCAAATTTGAAAAATGTAACATTACATAAGGATAGCAAAGAATCATGGGAAATATCACAAAATGGTGGCTTCTATGTAGCAAAATGTTCCCATTAATAGGAACAATTATGTTCCCTTTAATAGGCATGCCACTGGACTGTATATACACTTTCTATTTTCGATACAAAGAAATATATGAAAATCAAACTTATTCGTTAAACTCTTACATGTATATTTGGACAAGGAAAAAAGGTACATATTTAGACAAGGAAAAAAGGTTTATATTTGGACAAGGGAAAAGGGTATATATTTGGACAAGGGGAAAAAGGTATATATTTTGAGATGGGAAAAAGGTATATATGTGGACAAGGAAAAAACGTATATATTTGGACAAGGAAAAAGGTATATACTAGACAAGGAATAAAGGTATATATTTGGACAAGGAAACAACGTATATATTTGGACAAGGAAAAAACGTATATATTTGGACAAGGAAAACAGGTACAAGTTTGGACAAGGAAAAAAGGTATACATTTGGACAAGGAAAAAATGTATTTTATCACATATAGTGCAACGGCCAATAAAATAGTCTTTACGTTTTAAGATCGATTACGTGTACGTCTTTATAATATCTTAAATATATTATAATGATGTATGAACCGGAAAAACAGTTGTAAATATTTTGGATTATTACATACATCTCAGTTAAGCTGGTGAAGACATTCTGAACATTTTCAAGGTTTGAAATTAAGGGAACTGAGAAATATGAAAAGAAACAAAAGCATTTTGAGGAGTTTTCCTGTTCATACATCACATATTTGCAAAATAAATAACAAATCAAATTCAAACACTGATATTTTCAAAATTCAAAGACTATTAAAATGGGAATTTAATGCTCCTTTTGGTGCACATTTGAAAATGAAAAGTGTTCCTCAATTACCGCGTAGAAAACTGACAACTTTTGTCAGTCCTATGTACGTGATGAATGTGTCCTCACCGAAAAAGTGCCCCTTTCTATTAAAAAAGTGCCCCATTTACTTTACTTTGTTGATTTGGGCTCACTTATTCTATCTACAGAGTGAGATGGAGGGCATATGACTTAAAAAGTGCCCTAAGAGATGGTCCTCCCCCCACCACCACCACTTTTGGAAAGCATTTTACACCTCTGATAACGTTAGCAAGATCCCTTTGGGTCCAAGTGTTTCAATGTAGACGTCAAAAGTCAAAGTTGGACCTTCCCCACTTTTTGTGACGCAAACCGCCTCACTGTACCCCCACCCCACCCCATTGATCAATTCATACTAAATCAGTCGCCTTCTTATATTTTAGAATACTCCAGTGGTGCAGCGCCGCTCCGACAGTGGGCCATAGACCCCAACGGGAGTCCGACGGAGTGCACGGATTAAGTTTGAGAGGGGGTGTCCGCTCCGGTGCTATTTGTAACTTTCTGACCCATATTAGATACAATTTTGGGGAAAATTACCGATTTAAGAAATGGATTTCATTGCGCTGCTCGTCGGGGAAATCAAAGTTAAAGTACCTGTTTTTTAAGATGGAATTTTACCACGACGTCCCTGACGGAGGTCTAGCCTCCTTGAAGAGTGATCTCGGACCCCGCCCTGTCGCAGTGTCTTTTTAAAGAAGTTCTTAGTGGGGGCCAAACACAAAGGGTGGGGGCAAGAAATGTCCCACTTTTCCAGGAAATACGGCCCTACCACCGGTAAATGATTGTAGCAACCCTCCTACCTACCCTTTCTGCGAATATTACTTAGCGACGCGAAAGCGTTCACTGTTAGACGGAAAGGAGTCACAATAAATCTTTACATGGAGTAAGAAAAACCGCATTCCCTTTCATCGATCAGATGACTCTAGTAACTGCGCGTCAAGCAAACTGACTCTCCAGAAGATGAAAAAAAACGACCTTGCGATGCGAGTATAAAAGCGTGAAGTACAACAAGAAACTAATTTGGCACCTTTTCCTCGGAATGTAATTGTTTTAGGGTCACTGGACTCTGATATGATCTTATGACTATGAAACTAGAGTACGAGCGCTGCATGCGTGACAATCGTGTCTGAATTCCTTGCAAATTTGACGATGCGGAAGCTCTCTGGCAATATCTCTTTTAGTTAAACAAAAACTGTTGAAAAACTAATGAACTGTGTACATAATTGATATACATGTAGCCTAACCTAACGTTGCACTACAGAAACAATGTAGCTAAACTAAAGTCATAACACTAACGTTATGAATATGATCCATAGGCCTATCTTAAAAGAATATTCCCATGGGTTTTTCTGTTGTCAAATTTCATTTGAAAGCGCATACTTTTTGAGTCAATTGGGTACAAAAATTGGGTTGATATCATATTACTTTCAGGATATATGGATTTTTAAAGATTTCCCAATTGCATTTGAAGTTTTTGTACAGTATGATGAAATTGTGTTTAATAATGTCATAAAGGCAATTCCATTGCAAATGCTTATTGATTTCTTTGAACGTTAATTGGTTGTTTCTGTGTGATTGGAAACAATTTTCCAAAAGTAATTGAAGTAGGGTATATTTGGCAATATATATAAATACCTAACTTTCATTAATCTATTATTCTAGCATGTTTTGGTCAAAATTTGACCAAAACTTTTTTAAATGTAGTCCTAATTATAAATACTTCATCTATTGGTTAGAGCCTACCACTGCTATTAGGGTTTCTAACATTAAGAACCAAATCAATATAAGAGCGCTTCCTGAGTGAGATAAACTCAAGTATTGTCCTTGCCATGCAGGGCCGTAATTTCGGGGTACAGTGGGACATGCCCTCCCACTATACAGCAGAATTTCAAAAGAATCGTTACATTTTGGAGAAAACTTGCCTATTGTCTCCCTCACTTTTTAGATAAGAGGTTATGCCCCTCCCGCACCCCTCCCACAAACACCCATACGTGTGTAGACCCTACAACTGGTGACATATCCATAATTCTATATAACTAGTGACCACTCACCCATACATGTGTAAACCCTACAACTGATTACGTGGGCGTAATCCTATATAACTGGTGACCAATCAATATACCACACACACATGGGATGGCGGTATTAGGAAATTTGGTTACACTTGTATTTTAAACTTATCTTATCTAACAGGTGACATGTACCGAAATGCAAAAATACTGAACTAGAGTAGTATTTTGGTCATAATAGTTTTGAAAACAGCCATTTGTAGAACTAAAAACAACCGAGGACGTCATCGGTTGTGTGCGTGTCATCGTTTTGAAGGTGTGTAGTCAGACGAATGTTATCAGTTGGTAAGTCTAAGCCCACCCACACTTTCTAGGTAAGAATTATGGCCCCGCTGCTGTGTCAGTGCAATTAGCCTAAACTTAAGTTAGGATGAATTTAGGCATTCATATGTTTACTGTTCGTATAAGTCATTTCACATAGCATGTAGAGTATGCATATGTGTGGCATTACATGTATGATTCAATTAAGTTTAAACTGATTTTGGTGATTTGTGGGAAAGAATAAACTAAAATTGCCATTAGTGACAAAGTATTATTACAGTATTTCTTTTGTAGAAAGCCGTACAAGGATGGAATCTGGGGTGTTATTTAGCATTGGAAATCAAAATCACACATTTCTAGCTTTATTACTAATAATCATAAAAATGCGTTTCCTGTTGTTGACCTCCATTTTCTGTGGTGTATGATATGGCTATAGATCACCTGACACTATGTAGTTAGGTGTTTCAATGTTTTATATCACAGCCTTAAGGAACAAATGGTTTGATCAAAAGATAGACTGTGTTTTATCTATAATTTTGAAAATAAAAGTAAATAAGGATTTACAGAAAGTCATGTAAAATCTTTTAACCACCACTATTTTGTCAATATTTTACTCCTTGTCTGATTGATATGCTTCAAAAGTCGCTTTTCTTATTCTTAATAAAACTTTTGTTACAGATTGATCAATTTAGCAGTTCAGGACTTCATTTTATTTCATTTCCTTTTTTTTTTATATTGTAATATTTAGTTTTTAAAAATCTGGTGATTTGTAGCAGTTTTTACTTTCACAAATGCAATAACACCATATAGGGGAGGGCTTATACAGGTTTTGACTTCTGGCCATTCAATGAATTTGTGATGGCACGACAATTTGTGATGGCATGCATAATTTGTGATGGCATGCAGAATTTGTGATGGCATGCAGAATTTGTGATGGGATCCAGAATTTGTGATAACACGCATAATTTGTGATGGCATGCATAATTTGTGATGACATGCATAATTTGTGATGGCATGCATAATTTGTGGTGGCCTGCATAATATGTAATGGCATGCTGATGGCATGCATAATTTATGGTGTCATGCATAAGTTGTGATGGCATGCAAAATTTGGGATGGCATGCACAATTTGTGGTGGCATGTAGAATTTGTGATGGCATGCAGAATTTGTGATGGCATGCAGAATTTGTGATGGGATCCAGAATTTGTGATAACACGCATAATTTGTGATGGCATGCATAATTTGTGATGACATGTATAATTTGTGATGGCATGCATAATTTGTGGTGGCCTGCATAATTTGTAATGGCATGCTGATGGCATGCATAATTTGTGGTGTCATGCATAAGTTGTGATGGCATGCAAAATTTGGGATGGCATGCACAATTTGTGGTGGCATGTAGAATTTGTGATGGCATGCAGAATTTGTGATGTGATGCAAAATTTGTAATAGCACGTAAAATTTGTGATGGCAGGCATTATTTGTGATGGGATGCATAATTTGTGATGGCATGCAGAGTTTGTGATGACACGCATGATTTGTGATGGCATGCAGAATTTGTAATAGCATGCATAATTTGTGATGGCACGCATATTTTGTGATGGCATTCAGAATTTGTGGTGGCATGCATAATTTGTGATGGCATGCATAATTTGGGATGGCATGCAGAATGTGTGAGGGCATGCGAAGGTTATAGTGGCATGCATAATTTGTGGTGGCATGCAGAATGTGTGAGGGCATGCGAAGGTTATAGTGGCATGCATAATTTGTGGTGGCATGCAGAAGTTGTGATGGCATGCATAATTTGTGATGGCATGCATATTTGTGATGACATGCATAATTTGTGATGGCATGCATAATTTGTGATGGCATGCATAATTTGTAATGGAATGCAAAATTTGTGATAGCACGCATAATTTGTGATGGCATGCATAATTTGTGACGGCATGCATAATTTGTGATGGCATGCATAATTTGTGATGGCCTGCATATTTTTGATGGCATGCTGATGGCATGCATAATTTGTGTGTCGTGCATAGTTTGTGATGGCATGCAGAATTTAAGATGGCATGCAGAATTTGTGGTGGCATGTAAAATTTTTGATGGCATGCATAATTTGTGATGGGATGCAGAATTTGTGATAGCATGTAGAATTTGTGATGGCATGCATAATTTGTTATGGCATGCATTATTTGTGATGGCATGCATAATTTGTGATGGCACGCATAATTTGTGATGGCATGCTAATGGCATGCATAATTTGTGTGTCGTGCATAATTTGTGATGGCATGCATAAATTTGAATTTTATGGCATGCATAATTTGTGATGGGATGCAGAATAACTAATAGCACGTAGAATTTGTGATGGCATGCAGAATTTGTGGTGGCATTCAGAATTTGTGATGTCATTCAGAAGTTGTGATGGCATGCATAATGATTGGCATTATTTGTAATGGCATGCATTCTTTGTAAGGGCACGCATAATTTGTGATGGCATGCATAATTTGTGATGGCATGCATAATTTGTGATGGCATGCATAGTTTGTAATGTTGGGCATAATTTGTGATGGGATGCATAAATTGTGATGGCATGCATAATTTGTGATGGCATGGATGGCATGCATAATTTGTGATTCGCATAATTTGTGATGGGCATAATTTAGGATGGCATAATTTGTGATGGGCATGCATAATTTGTGATGGAATGCATAATTTGTGATAGCACGTAGAATTTGTGTATGCATAATTTGTGATGGCATGCATAATTTGTCATGATGGCACGCATAATTTGTGATGGCATGCAGAATTTGTGATGGCATGCATAATGGCTTGCACAATTTGTGATGGCCTGCATAATTTGTGGTGGTATGCTGATGGCATGCATAATTTGTGATGGCCTGCATAAATTGTGATGGCCTGCATAATTTGTGATGGCATGCTGATGGCATGCATAATTTGTGTGTTATGCATAATTTGTGAAGGCATGCATAATTTAGGATGGCATGCAGAATTTATGGTGGCATGTAGAATTTGTGAGGGCATGCATAATTTGTGATGGCATGCATAATTTGTGATAGCACGTAGAATTTGTGATGGCATGCATAATTTGTGATGGCATGCATAATTTGTGATGTCATGCATAATTTGTGATGGCACGCATAATTTGTGATGGCATGTAGAATGTGTGGTGGCATGCAGAAATTGTAATGGCTTGCACAATTTGTGATGGCCTGCATAATTTGTGGTGGTATGCTGATGGCATGCATAATTTGTGATGGCCTGCATAATATGTGATGGCATGCTGATGGCATACATAATTTGTGGTGTCGTGCATAATTTGTGATGGCATGCATAATTTGGGATGGCATGCAGAACTTTTAATGGCATGTCGAATTTGTGATGGCATGCAGAACTTGTGATGGGATGCAGAATTTGTAATAGCACGTAGAATATGTGATGGCATGCATAATTTGTGATGGCATGCATAATTTGTGATGGCATGCATAATTTGTGGTGTCGTGCATAATTTGTGATAACATGCATAATTTGGGATGGCATGCAGAACTTTTAACGGCATGTCGAATTTGTGATGGCATGCAAAACTTGTGATGGGATGCAGAATTTGTGGTGGCATGTAGAATGTGTGATGGCATGCAGAACTTGTGATGGCAAGCAGAATTTGTAATAACACGTAGAATTTGTGATGGCATGCATAAATTGTGATGGCATGCATAATTTGTGATGGCATGCAGAAATGGTTAAGGCATGCAAAATTTGTAGTGGCATGCATAATTTGTGATGGCATGCAGAAGTTTTGATGGCATGCATAATTTGTAATGGCATGCATAGTTGTGATGACATGCATTATTTGTGATGGCATGCACAATTTGTGATGGCACGCATAATTTGTGATGGCATGCATACTTTGTGATGGGATGCATAATTTGTGATGGGATGCAGAATTTGTGATGGCACGCATAATTTATGATGGCATGCAGAATTTGTGATGGCATGCAGAATTTGTGATGGCATGCATAATTTGGAATGGCATGCAGAATTTGTGGTGGCATGTAGAATGTGTGATGGCATGCAGAACTTGTGATGGCAAGCAGAATTTGTGACAGCACGTACAATTTGTGATGGCATGCATAATTTGTGATGGCATGCATAATTTGTGATGGCATGCAGAATGGCTAAGGCATGCAGAATTTGTAGTGGCATGCATAATTTGTGATGGCATGCAGAAGTTTTGATGGCATGCATAATTTGTAATGGCATGCATAGTTGTGATGATATGCATTATTTGTGATGGCATGCACAATTTGTGATGGGCTGCAGAATTTGTGATGACATGCATAAATTGTGATGGCCTGCATAATTTGTGATGGCATGCTGATGACATGCATAATTTGTGATGGCATACATAATTTGTGATGGCATGCATAATTTGGGAAGGCATGCAGAATTTGTGGTGGCTTGTAGAATTTGTGATGGCATGCATAGTTTGTGATGGGATGCAGAGTTTGTGATAGCACGTATAATTTGTGATGGCATGCATAATTTGTGATGGCATGAATAATTTGTGATGGCATGAATAATTTGTGATGGCACGCATAATTTGTGATGGCATGCATAATTTGTGGTGGCTTGCATAATTTGTCATGGCATGCACAATTTGTGATGGCCTGCATAATTTGTGATGGCGTGCTGATGTCATGCGCAATTTGTGGTGTCATGCATAGTTTGTGATGGCATGCAGAATTTGGGATGGCATGCAGAATTGTTGGTGGCATGTAGATTTTGTAATGGCATGCAGAACTTGTGATGGGATGCAGAATTTGTGATAGCACGTAGAATTTGTGATGGCATGCATAATTTGTGATGGCATGCATAATTTGTGATGGCATGCATAATTTGTGATGGCACGCATAATTTGTGATGCCATGCATAATTTGTGATGGCACGCATAAATTGTGATGGCATGCAGAATTGATGAAGGCATGCAGAATTTGTAGTGGCATGCCTAATTTGTGATGGCATGCAGAAGTTTTAATAGCATGCATAATTTGTGATGGCATGCATATTTGTGATGACATGCATTATTTGTGATGGCATGCATAATTTGTGATGGCACGCATAATTTGTGATGGCATGCATAATTTGTGATGGGATGCAGAATTTGTGATAGCACGCATAATTTGTGATGGGATGCATAATTTGTGACGGCATGCATAATTTGTGATGGCAAGCCCAATTTGTGATGGCCTGCATACTTTGTGATGGCATGCTGATGGCATGCATAATTTGTGTGTCGTGCATAATTTGTGATGGCATGCAAATTTTGGGATGGCATGCAGAATTTGTGGTGGCTTGTAGAATTTGTGATGGCATGCATAGTTTGTGATGGGAGGCATAATTTGTGATGGCATGCATAATTTGTGATGGCATGCAGAATTTGTGGTGGCATGCATAATTTGTGATGGCATGCATAATTTGTGATGGCATGCATAATTTGTGATGGCATGCATAATTTGTGATGGCATGCATAATTTGTGATGGCATGCATAATTCGTGATGGCATGCAGAATTTTTGATGGCATGCAGAATTTGTGATGTGAAAAAAAAAGACATCATCTAATTATTTATACTGAATCTTCCATTTTAGCTGGTTTAGATTTGTTTTATTCTTTGCCTTTCTGCAAAACTCCTTCTTCTCTTTCTAATCCTCTTCAGTTTGATTAGTTATCTTCCATTTTACTTTTTATTTATATCTTTGTTCGGCATATTTCAATTTTACTGTCGCAGTGCTGTTAGTATGTAAAGGAGACATACATTCTGATACAATCATCATTTTGTATAATAGAGGATGCAAATCTTAATCAAGTACTAAAAACAGAAAGTAAAATCTGTATTTCTATCTCAAGTTATTCATGTTTGAAATTGACACATGAAGGCTGCTATTTTGTTTAACTTTGTATTAAGATATTGTGAATGATAACATAATTTCCCCATTAGGGTCTAAAGGATTATAAATGTGATTAAGTTTTTTATTCCAAAACGATGTAACATAAAGTTTTAACAAAATACTTTGTTAATTTTATGTGTACACACAAGATTCCTTGACCTTTACATAAGAAAAAAATAATCCTGACCTACAAATCTTGAGGTAGAATATAAAAAATACAAAGCATTCCAATATCCTGCTGGGCTGATGACATCATATTCTGCATGTTTTAAAATCAAAATGGCGGCTTCCATAGTACTATTTAGTAGTAGAATTAAAGTTTTTAATAATTATGAAATTTGTGTTAGATTGCTTAAGGGGGTATGAAACTTGGTCAGAAAGAATGTTATTTTTAACTCTATAATATGAAATAAGGAATATTTCAGACTGTGTCTCCTTTGATAAAAAAAATCATTTCTTATTTGTGGATAACTTGTTGTTTATAAGTATCAAATTGCAAGATACCTATAAATTGATTCAAATGTTGCACTTCTAAATATATTTTTTAAAGGTTGAGATGAAAGAATTAAGGTAAGCAATCGTTAGGGAGCCCATCTGCAACAGATAATGTGCAATAATAACTTCAAAAATTAAAATTTCTGTTAAATGGTAAATTTTTAATCCATTTTGTTATTTTTTATAATTGTTTATAAGTGTCTTCTTTAGTGAAGCAATTAGACCCACATTTCTACTAGATGTCACTAGACCTTTAAGTTTGGGAAATAACTTGAATATGCGCATGGGGATTACAATGCAAGCATTGATGTATACTTGGCCGGTTCTTTCGGGGAGTCATGACATGCTGGACTCCTTTATAGGTGTAACTGCATGGGTGGATCTGGACTCAAAGAGTGACTTTGATTCTTTTTTTTGTGTTTATTTGCTGGACTCTTTATGGGTGTCACTGCACGGATGGGATCTGGACTCTGTTTAAATAGTCACCGTGAATCTTTTTGTGCTGACAGTGTTTGTCAAGCAGCCAAATGTATGCTCTCTGCTAAAGGTAATACTAATCTGATGATGGCAGCAATGAAGATCATGAATGGGTGTTTGCCCATTTTAATATTTTGTTGTATAATTGTTTATTAGTGTCTTCTTTAGTGAAGCAATTAGACCTACATTTCTACTAGATGTCACCAGACCTTTAAGTTTGGGGAATAACCTGATTATGCGCATGGGGAGTACAATGCAACTATTGATGTATACTTGGCCGGTTCTTTGGGGGAGTCATGACATGCTGGACCCTTTATGGGTGTCACTGCACGGATGGGATTTTGACTCTTTTTGTGCTGACAGTGTTTGTCAAGCAGCCTAATGTATGCTCTCTGATAAATGTAATACTGATCTGATGATGGCAGCAATGAAGATCATGAATGGGTGTTTGCTCAAGAAAACCCAAGTATGAATAAAAGATTAGAAAGCTCTGAAAATATTTTTAAGGCAAAGATCATCTTTTCTATCACCAACTTGAATTGAAAGAAGGTAAACACTTAAGCTGTACAATAAAATATGTACGGTAAGCGTGAAATGAAAACAGATTTTGCAAATACAGCGACAACAATATCATTGGAGAGTATAAGCCCAGCTAGCATTCACATTGATGCCCAACATGGCCTCAAGTGGGATGCTGTTTGGGGCCATCATGGGTTGACCATGTGGGGCTCAGTCAATTTGCCCAGCTGGGCACCAGGTGGGCTAATCGGTAAGGGCACTTGCAGAACCAATATGGTTCCCAGCTGGGCTACCCGGTTGGTACTCTTGTGGAAATAATATAGGGCCCAAAGTAGGACAACTGTTAACCCGTGGGGCTCTCTTTCAATGGCTTTTATTCATCAAAAGTTCTTATAAAAAGCAATGTCCATCAGTATGTGACATTAATTTTGACCTAAAGCGGTTCTTGCCTAAACACAGTAGACTAACTTTATTAAATGATTAAAGTATATATGTATATTTAAACTTCTTTAGTTTCATTATAAGTAAAAAATATCCCCGAAAATTCCACATTAATGTTTCAAACAAAATATCTAAGTAGTGAAACAATATGATTAAGTAAATACAAATCAGACTGATAATAATATTGTGTAAAATATAATTATTAATACACTTAGTAACCTCTAGTTCTACAGGCATTTATTAATGTTAATAATTGTAGCTCCGCCTATCGCATGATTAACATTTTTGGTAGATGCTTCAGAAAGTTTTCCAAGTCAATACAGAGCCACACAAAAGTATACTGAACCTTCATATCTGCATGCTGAATTGAATTATATCAAAATTGCGCTATTTAATCTTTTTTACAAACGTACATTAATATGACCCGCATGTAACCCGTATGGGACCCATGTAACCCGTACAGTACATCTTGTGGTCGTTCTTGTGTACCCCATTGCACATAGGTGCGAAGTGGGTATAGTTCGCATTTGACCCATGCAATACTAGCCCGTGCTAAGCCCAGTACATTTTGTGGTTGCCCTTGTGTAACCCATAAGGGCCCGAAGTGGGTAGCCCGTATGTAAACATTGTCCTAATCAGCCCTGCTTTCCTACGCTTAACCCACTTGGGCCCCGATTGGGCAAGCTTCTGCCCAGTTCAGCGCGCTTCAATCGAGTAAAACCCGCATGGGCCTTCTATACCACGCTAATGATGAATAACTGTTACACAGCCCCGAAAGGGATTTCAAATTGAGGACAGGACCAATGTTAGCCATTCCAATCGGGCCAAGACGTAAAGGTCTATTATTATTGCTTTGAAGAATATTAGGGGGAAAGGGGCAATGCCACCCCGGTACTCAATATCGGACGCTCTGTGTTGTTGGTGTCAGGTCTAAGTAGTAGCTATACGAATCGAATCCATGGGGTGAAGGTGTGTGTGTATGTGTGGGTGGTTGGGAGGGGGGAGCGTGATTGGCGCCAGCCTTATAATTAATCACTGTTTTCATCGTAAATATCTTCAGAGGCTTCTTCGCCACTGTTTGAATAAATTGAGTAATTCAATCTCTTGTTTGAATCTTTAAGAATATTTCAAATTACCTTTTCATTAATTCAAATGTGTCTGTTTCATCAACCATATTCGAACTATATCACTTCGTCCACGCAGTTAAAGGGGTATTGGACCAAAAATGAGGGCGCAAATTTCTACACATTCTTAGATAAAAATATTCAGCAAAGTATTTTGACCTGCACGCGGAGATAATAACTTTTATAAAATGATACAAAATGGTTATCTGAGATTTATAAACAATAATATATCACTGATTTGTATTTCTTTAGGAGGCAAAAGAGGTCAATAAATATTTGAAAAATTTACCAAAAATTGACTAATGGTCCAGGTCTCCTTTTAGGAATCTAGGCATCGTGCACAGTGCATTATGGATTATGCTGATTAACAACGGCTTCAGTTACGTTACAATCTTTAAAGGCCAGATATCTTGTTAACATGGACAGCACTATACAATAAAAGTCAACTTCTGATAGCATGGGTGTGGCTAAGTGTCCGCCCTTCCCCTCCCCTTCCCCCTTCTCCTATAAAAAAAGAAGTAAAATGATAAAATGGTGAAAAGGTCTAGAAATATGCTAAAAGGTCCAAATATTTCCCTCAGCAACCCCTAATCCGAACAGCTTGCTACACCTTAGTCATGGGTGTATCCAAAAGGGCAAGGAGGGGGGGGGGTGGGGGAACCCTAGAAAAAAGTAGAAAGGTCCAGAAAATATGCTAAAAGGTCCAAACATTTCTCCTCAGCGAGGTCTCCCTCCAATCCGAAAGGCTGGCTACATTCCTGGTATGGGTGTAGCCCAGGGATTCAACAGGATCCTACGACCACCCACCACCCCCCCCTCCCCAACATTTTTGTTATAATAATAATGATAATAATAATAATAATAATAATACAAATAATAATACAAATAGTAATAATAATAATAATAACAATATATTTATAATAATAATAATAATAATAATAATAATAATAATAATAATAATAATAATAATAATAATAATAATAATAATAATAATAATAATAATAATAATAGTAATAATATTAATATCAATAATAATAATAATAATATTAATAATAATGATAATATCAATAATAATAATAATAAACATCACACATCAAAAATCAAACATCAAACATGTATTTCTTTCCTAACAACACCAGCCTATTCGAATAAATCCCAGCCTAGTAGAATCAACCCTGGCCTACTCGAATCAACTACCCACCAATTAAAACAGGCTTGTAACCACCCCAAAATATATTTTGCCGTCATTCTTAAAACTTCAAAACAAATATAGAAATCCACTCAAAATAGTACATAATACATAGAAGTTGTTACATACATTAAGTATTGACACAATTAAAGCATACCATTTTACCAGGAGTGCCGACACCTAGGGCTATGGTGGGAGGGAGCATTCCCCCAATAATTTTGCAAGCAGCAATTAAAAAAAAAGCCTGGTTTTTTTACCTATTTGCCCGATGGGTAATTCTCAAGATTGGTCCTGGCTCCTGGGCCAATTACAAACCTGATGCGGGATTTGCCTACGGTACCGAAGTGAATGAAAGTCAAAAGTGTGTCTGTGTGTGGATAGGAAAGGGAAAGGTGGGGGGGGGGGGGGGTAGGGCGGAGGGAACTACAAAATCATGGTAAAATACAAGACATTACCATACAAAAGTAAACATTTGGACAAAAAGTGGGGATGGGGAAAGTGCCCCTTGCTTCCCTCAAATCCCGCTTATGCACAAACCACGTAAGTATAGGAATCATCGGGCCAGGAGGCAAGATTCCTCCACTTTTTTTGAAAACTGACAAAAGTGCTCCTTTTCTAAAATGAAAAGTGCCCCTCAATTACCAAGAAGCGTCAGAACTTTTAACTACCCACCAACAAAAACAGTCCTAAAGTAGTTACAACACTTTTCAGTTGGCTAAGGCACCATCCTGCATAAATAACGTTAAGCTAGCCTACGAGTACCCGCCAGTGCATCACAACTGGTTATCAAAGGCTGTGGACATTGACTTGGCTGTCGATGTTATGTCTGTCCGTGCGTCGTACCCATCTTATCGTCCGGGTCGTATTAAGCGTTTCGTGATAGCACTGTTACTATCATAACCAAATACCCGAATACGCAGGGGACGACCCCGTTCATTGTAGTTGTGTGTTCACTCGTCGTCGCCCCTACTAGTACTACGTTATGGCCGAATGTTATTGTTAGATCTAGCTCGTGAGTCCGCTAGCTTTTTGTTGTTTTGTTTTAATATCAATTTATCATTTGCATTGTAAGAAGTTGGCCTTTACGTTTACGTTAGACTTTGAGCTTATAAATGTTTATGAATTAAATATATATTATTTATCGCAGGATGGCCTACGACTTTACGTTACGTCACCTTACAGTATGGCTAAGGCACTAATAGTCTTACAAATTGTCACAATTTCAATTACATAT
The DNA here is from genome assembly GCA_020152595.1 of Chiridota heheva. Lineage (NCBI taxonomy): Eukaryota > Metazoa > Echinodermata > Holothuroidea > Apodida > Chiridotidae > Chiridota > Chiridota heheva. The sequence continues at coordinate 644,553 of JAIGNY010004502.1, forward strand.
TGTACCATACGTTATTTCTTATCTTGAAAAACGCAGTAAGTTGTGACAAACCAGCTTCCAGTAGTTTTCTTAACCCAGAACTGAGTTACAATTGACCCCAAACTGGGTCATGAGAAATGACTCAGAATCTGAGTCATTAATGTTGACACGGAAATCCGAGTCACTTGACCCAGAAAGAACCTCAAGCACACTATGTGATTCTTTACAGGATCAAATTTGACCCTGCATAAATAAGGGTTGGTGTGCAATATTATCTCACTGGGCCAGTGCGTCACTAGCTGGGAGGAAAACAAAAGCACATTTATGGGAACTTAATTAACGTCTAGATTTATCCCTTTTATCCAAGCAGGATTTTTTTCCTTCAAGTTCTTGCCCACTGATAGATGACCCTTCCTACACCACTTGCCAGGAACAATGTTGGTAATTACTCGGGACATTGGGCGAAGAAGTGTGACTTCCTTAGTTTAATACGGCAAATAATCAAGCGGAGACTGATGAAGTATATCTATGTCTTCTTGCTGACATTGATTTAATTGTTCAACACAATGTAAGGAAACATAAACCGGCATGGGCGTAAATCCAGCGGGATGGGGAATACATCCCCCATTTTTTTGACAAGCGGGGATGATATGACTCATACTATCGGGAGATCTCCCGATCAGGATATTTTTTGTGTCACTATATCCCACAATGCATCTTTCCAAATTCAAATCTGAAGGAAAACAAAACGGTAAAATAGGTTTAAGCTAAAGGTAGGAAAAAATGTGTGCGAAATATTTAAATTTCATTGGTGTAACAAGAACTATTTTCTCCATTTTCACCAGCGCAAATTTGACTTTCACCAGGAAATTTAAGCGTAATTTTCAATATTTCATTTCAATATTTTTTAAAGAGCATATCTTAACATTTTAATTACCAGCAAAAGCTCAAATTATACAGAAATATCAAATCCAATATCATTTGCATAGAATACAACTATTACAGAATTTGACAAGCAAAACAACAAATAACAGCTGAACTTAATAGCCACAATTAAAATTATGATCACTGTGCATGTCTCGATCTCCTAGTTGGGAGATCTCCTGATCGGGAGCGGGGATCGGACTGATGATACAGCCTTTCAAAATTTCAAAAAATGTGGTCATGATATTGTCGTATCAACACATCCAACGCGACCAGGCGCGCTTGCGGGATCGGCGCGCCAAACCCTGGAAGCACTGCGATTTGGAACATTTTAGATGTAATTTTCAATATTTATTTTATACTTTTACTTAATATTACTTTCACTATAAAAAAATTGCCCACCGAAAACGTAGGATGAGTCCCCGTCTCTGTCGTCAATAATGTCTGTTTTGCAAATTTTGTACTAAACATGGGCGACTTGCCATAGGCTGCTCTTACGTGCACTTTCCCACAAATATTTGGGAAAATCATTGTTCTTGATTGAATTATTTCGTATAATCAAAAAGATGTTCATATTCTTCCCTCATCATGGTTTTCCTGTCCAATTAAGATTTCGTACAGTCGTCTATTTTATAGACCTTTTCAAATCTGAATCGGCAATTTCTGGATATTTAATAAGCCAGTTCACGGTAACGATAATATGTATTGCGCAATGCAGGTCAATAGGTCAATTGAGAATGTCTTGCCATAAGCATCACTGACACGCATGAAATAACACTGTTACTTTCGGATTTTGCTTGTTTAATATTTGACTGGATTCGGTGCCTTACATGTATATATTTGTGCTTTCGAAGTGGATGTTCTTCGATTAGGGACATCATGTGGGATGTCACGTGGGACATCTGGGTGCGATACCATGTGGGACAAGGTTGGGATGACATGTGGGGCATACATTAGGGTGGGATTCCATGTGGGACATAGATATAAATATATGGTGGGGATGACATTTGAGACATATGGATGGAAGCCATGTAGGATATAAAGATATGCCATGTGGGTCATAGGGAGGGATGCCATATGGCACATAGCGAGGGACGCCATGTGTAACAACTTAGGGTGGGATATCATGTGAGACATAGATATGGATGCGATATGGAGCATCTTGGAGAGCCGGATGCCATTGTTAGAGATAGGATGGAGCAAAATTTAGGACATAGGGAGGGATGACATGCAGGACATAGGGAGGGACGCTATGTGTGACATAGGGAGGGATGGCATGTGAGACATAGGATGGGATGCCACACGTATATAACAATATTAAAATAGACTATAACGATAAATACCGTCATGGCTCCCATACTGATTCAAATTAACACACATATCACAAGTCCAATTATAAAAACATTCCACTAAACACCCCATTCATATCCCATCTGACATCCCACCATATATATCCCACATATGATTCCACCCCTGTTCTACGTGACATCCATCTGTATGTCCCTACCCAAGTGCTACATGGCATTATGCCCCAAATGGAGTCCTTCCCTTTGTCCCACATGACATCCCTCACCACGTCTAACCGTCCTATGTTCCACGTGCATCCATCTCTATGTCCCACATGGTGTCTCATCCTAAAGATGTACAAAATGGCATCCACTCAGATGTCCCATATGCCATCACACCCTATGTACCACACGCTATTTTGTCCTGTGCCCCCCATGGTATCCATACCTATATCCCACATGACATCCATCTCTGTCCCATATGGCATCCCTACCCATGTCATTCCTCCCTATGCCCTACATGGAATCATCCCTCTGTCTCGCATGGCATCCCTCTCCATGTCCCACCCTCCTATGTTCCACATGACATCCATCTCTATGTCCCACATTGCATCTCATCCTAAAGATGTCCCATATGCCATCCCAATCTATGTACCTCACGGCATATACTTCCCTGTGCCCATATGGCATCCATTGATGACATCCATCTCTATAACCCACATGACATCTTTACCCATGTGTTACATGTCATTCCTCCATATGCCCATATGAAATTCTCCCTCTGTCCCACATGGCATCCCTCCCCATGTCCCACATTCCTATGTTCCACATGACATCCATCCCTATGTCCCGCAAGGCATCTATCTCTATGTCCCACATGGCATGTTACAAGGCCATCCTGTAGTAGAATTAAGACAGAGAAAGATTTAGTTTACATATAATCGAACTGTACGGCGCTGATTGTTATTATCACTTGATCTGACCCCACAATCAGTTCCGGGCATGTACGTTCGTTACCATGAACTGGCTTATTTGAATAATGTTACATGGTCGAGATTCACGTGTTCATAATGGAAAAATCGTAAACTGGAGGAATCTTATTGACCAATCTTGGCTGTTTGCACAATTCACGGACGGTATGGGACAAAGCGTATGGAAAAAATGTTTGCAAGCGCACATATCATACGTGCGTTAAAATGAAGAAAATACGCGCGCATATTGCTGTTTACATTTTCCTCAAACCTGTTCTTGGTTGGGAAACATAGGGAAAGTTACACCCAGCATTTCATTGGTCGAAGTACTAAAGGAATCACGTTCGGCTAAACTCGGTTTGAAAAGGTCTCTAGACTATAAGAAAGGTATCGTTACATAAATTAATTCAGAAATTACCGCCGCCAGGCTGTTAGCATCACTTCCGGTTATCAATTTTCCTTATTGATTGCAAGAAACCTGTGATGCGAGAAATCTGCTTATGAGACGAGACTTTTCCTTTGTTGGCCAGTTATCGTGCATTAAGAACAGTGAAATAAGATTTGTATTCGTGTGTTTTGAATAGTCGAATACTACATAGATCATGTTAAACCTACACATCTGAGCAAATCAGTAATCGTCGTGGATCAAATTACTGTGTGCTGGAATACAATATACGCCGCTACAATGAAATCACGACAAACGGCCTTTAAACATTGTTTGTATGTATTTTGTATTTCACTTTTAGGCTTATGCCAGGGAAAGCACACGTAAGTCACGATGATTTGTTTTCAGCATGAACCCAATGATTTTTCCAGGATGGAAAGTGGATGAACACCGGGTTAACATCCTGCCCTTTTCAAGAAGTGTTCAGAACCAGGAAGGTTGTTGAGATAGTGAGGATGTAATTTCGCACCTTTCAATTCCATAATATAAACTTGTACACCATTTTCATATATTCCAATATATGATACCAGGTAAGTGTTTCGCATAAACCCAGGACAGACTTCCGTGAATTCGAGGAATGGAAGCTGCAATAATTATCATAGCTCTCATCGTTCTTGCTGTCTTCAGCTTTTGGATAAAAAACCATCCAAGAAAAGTAAATCAATAAATGATAAGTACACTCAGGGCCATATTCAGTCGTGGCAGCATAGGGCATTTGGTCGTGCCCCCTTACTCACGTATAGATCACAGCACCCCCTACATAGATTAAAACAAAACATGTACAAGTTTCTCTGAGTGCCACTTTGACCAAAATCCTGGCTACATATGGGCCTCAGCAGACTGCGTAATGTAGAGAACGGCGCCCCAACGACCAATTTACACACAAAAAATTGTCCTAGGTGGTAAAATACCCTTAGGTCAATTAAGGGTGTCCCTCTAATCTTAAGCGGGCCTATGGCAAGCCGTTTTACTTTTTATACAGTATTTAATGATATCATAAATAATTCATAATATCATTGAGTAATTCATGATACAATTAGATAATTCATTATACCATTAGATAATTCATGATATCACAAATAAGAATTAATGATATCATTGAAATTCTTACCAATATCTTTATCTTTGTTAAAAACTGATTCAAAGATAAAAGAGCAATTCTTAGTTTCAGTGAGGAACAATTTCGAAGTTCTTAAAAACCTCACTTAGGCTGATGAAATGTGGCAAAAAATGAAAGATTCAGCTACAGAAGCAATGAGTGAACAGATTCCAAAACAGGCAAAAAAGGATCACAAAAATTGGATGACCCAAGAGTTCCTGAACTTAGGAAACAAGAAGGTTAGCAAAGGATGATAATGAATGATATCACGAAATGAACATAGTAGTAAAGAAAAAAAGCAATGAATTCAAAAAAATCTGGATCCATCAACAGTGCCAAGAAATTGAGAATACGTGTTACATAAACGGTAAATATATGCATGAAAAAGTTAAAGAACTAACAGGAAAACGTACCTGTACACAGACAGGTTGCATTAAATCAAAAGGTGGTAACATCCTCATGGACAAAGAGGACATCCTGCAACGGTAGTCAGAATACATCAAAGAACTCTTTGGTGATAACAGAGGAGAAAAACCTACCATTAAAAAGAACATGGAGGGCCCACCAATACTACATGTACGGGTAGGCCGGGGTATTTTTGTAGGGATTAATTTTCTGTGGAAATGGCGGGTACTTCATAGGGAGCCTAACATTAATGACTCCTATGGTTGGTGTTTTGAGTGTGGCCTATACATCTTCCCAAACAGGGTAAGTTTATGATGTGAATTAAAGGTACTTTTCAAAATAACACATGTTTAGCTCATATGTGACAAGTAAATATGAAGATATTCCACTTCAAAATTTAAAGAATCCTTCTCACAAATTCCTTCTTTTTGTTACAACTAGGTTTGCCTACCATGTCATTGCATATGACTTGTAGCCTGGAATTAAGTATAGGCTTACCACAGTTCAGTAATCATTAAGATTGAACAGTCCCAGAAAATATGTGCACGTGGGGATCGGTGGCAAATGAAACTGGGATTCTAAGGGAAGGATTAAAGGAGGGAGAGCGGGGGGGGGGGCGGGGGGTGGTCCGTGATTTGGGATAGGTTTCGAGGGTCTTGATTTGGAATTCATGAAAGCTAAGGAAAGGGGGCGGGTGGGGGGTATAAATATTGCAGAATATCCCGCAACTGCTAAGTTAAGTATATATAAATTGGTGTTGGGGGAACATTTTTCAAAATAACATTTCCTGGTTTGGCTCCGCGAATTTTTGGGATGAAATTATGCTTGCGAATTTGCCATGTGAATTTTCCATAATCATACATACACCCCGAATTGGCATCGCGCTTGCGATATGAATTGTTCATATTCTCATAGATTAGTCCCAGAGCGGCTCCGCTGGCTCCACGCTTGTCACTGGAATTGTTATTTTGAGAACGACCCATAGCTCCACTCCCTCTAGTTTAATTTGGCGAATATAGCTACTGTTTTCTTTGTCTTGTAATTATGAGTGCGGAGCCGGTTCCACGAAGTATTTAAAAGCCATTTGTTGTGATTTTATTGTGAGCGTACATTTTGTCTATGCACACAGTAATTTGATCTAAGACGATTACTGATTTGCTCATCTGTGTAGGTGTAACCTGATTTATGTGGTTTTCGACCAATCAAAACACACGAATGCAAATATATTTTCCTTCCGTAATGCACGATAACTGGCTTTGAAAGAGTTTCAGGATATTCTGCGATTAAAGCGGATGGGCCGGGGTGGAGGTCTTGGGATTCTGGTGAGGGAGGAGGAGAAGAGGGGGGGGGGGGGGCAGAGGGCTATGCCTTATTTGGAGGAGATGTCACCGACCGAGCCCACACCTTCCACCGTAAACATGTTTTCTGGAACTGCCCATTCCTACCCAGTCGAAAATGACTTCTGTATTCTGTCAAGTGATCAATTAATATTGCATTGTATCATGAAGTGAATGATATATGAATACTGGATATATCAATTTGTAGCAAGAATATGGAATTTCAATTAGGCCTAGGTCCATATCATTTGCGTATTCATAATTACTTTAACGATTAGCCTCAGAAAATGTTTCAAACTTTCCCTAATTTTTGCTCCCAGGTAGAAAAGTTTCTTTATATTTTTTTCAGGGAATGGATTTTTAGGGAATTTCTATTACAATTTTTAAGTTTCATGGATGCAGGAGTTTTATAATAAGAATCAAAATTCAACATAACTTTGAGGTTTTTTCTATCTTATATCTCAGAATAACTTCTTTGCACATAAAAAAAAAAAACTGGAGCTGACAATGAATACAATTTCAAAGTGTAAAACCTATCCCCACTTATTACACACTGAACTAATTATCACAACATATGATTTCTAGAATGGTATAATGTTTTGTAATGTGGTACACAATGATTTTTTTTGTATTCTGAGGAAAATATTGCAATACAAATTTGTTTGACCAAATTATGAATAATTGATTACATGGAAATAAAGCTATAGGAAGAAAAAATAGTTTCTTTGCAATGAATCAATTTGCTTTTTCCTTAATATATGAGCTTTTTTAAATGTGGTTTTCAGTTTTATCCCAAAATTCAAAGAAAGTGTCCAATGTTTTGCAACAAACACACTTACATGTTTCAAGCAATCAATCATTCAAAAATTATCTTGCAGTTATATTTTTTTCATATTAAAAATCATACGGTAGTGTTACATCACTCCAAGTTCTATTTCATCTCCTACGGGATCTTTACACATTCTAACAAATTCAATTTTACCTAAGGCTAAGATGTTCTCCCATAATTTTGTCAATGATTTCTTTGTTGCTATGGAAAAATCTGGTTCAGGCCTGATCCAACCAATTGGATCCGGTGCATCCCTAGAATATATGTTTGAAGCCAGTAGCTGCAGGCACACAAGACGCACTAACATTGCAAATCCAATTAACGTGTTGATATTGTTTCTCAAAAACAAATGATGTAGCGGTCACATTGTCACTCACCTTTCTATAACATCCTTAAGCGCGATAAATAACACCAAAGAAGTATTTACCTCCTCCCCCTTTTAAATGTTGGACGTATTTCTGTTTTAAAGTCATTTCAAGAATACAAACAAAGATAGAAACGGTCAACATTGAATGGGGAGGGGACGGGAGGGGAGGATGGTGAAGATAGACTAGCAGCGAACGGTAAACTGGCGACCTAAATGAAATCATAGCAATGTCCTTAAATATATATAATATTTTTGACAAATGAAAGACTAGGGATTAAAAGAGGCAAGAGCAAAAAATCCAGCATTTATGATTTTTAAATTCGCAATCTTTTTTAAATTCGAAATTTTTCACAACACAAAATTAAAGGCCATCTATCGTGATTAAAATGTGGCAGTATACAATTTATTCCCAAGCGATACTGATTGACCTATCAATGTATGTTCACACTTTATCAATGTGTTTCGACCAATCAAAATACATGATTTGATTTTTATCTACCTCGTACCTTAGAGACGACAACTGGCCTTTAAGTTCATGAAAAACATCCTATATTTTCACTATGTGTTTCAACACATTGTTGACTTTTGTCGAAGATTGTAGCATATACTGCCATACGATATGTCTTTGCAAAACAGTATTGCTCCTCAATTTTCTTCTGCAAACTTCAACTGGTATTGGTCAGTCCATGAAACTTGAAGGGAAAACAAATTACGTTATATGTTCCTGGAACTCCCCGCGTCTTGTACATAGAGGTATATCAGAAAGATGAATGATACCTTAGGGATAAACAAGGAATGCTTCTGCTAATACACATATTTCCAACCGCATCAAATTGTATCTCTGTTGACCAGAAAAGTTTCACCTGGAAAGGTCAAATACTAAATATTCATTGACATTTTCCAGCCTCAACTTTTGCAATATTTACCAAGGCAGATAGATACTCATGTAAGAGTTACGTTACTGTTAATGGTCTATCTCTGTCACTTTTGCATTTTAAATTGCAGTAATATATGTTTTCATAGTCATGATAGTACAAGTGACCAACTTATCCTCCTCACTGGAAGTACATGTACAATATACAAAGCTATTGTTAAAAAAACCAGTCACAAGCAGTGAATAATCCTGTGGGAAAAGCAGGAACACTTCCATCAGCTCAAAACATTAAAAGTATACTAAAATATATTACAACATAATAATACAATTTGAAACAAACATATTATTGCATCATTCTTAATGCTAACTTTTAAACAAACATTTTAGAACAATGCGTTATAAAGAATAGATTAAAAAAAAACATTTAATATATGATTATTTCCTCCACTTTCCATTCATATTTCACAAACCCAGACTTTATAAACCATGTTAAAGCAGTCTGGAATTTTTTTGATTGACTGGACCATATAGAAAGCTGCTATTTAAAAGTGTTGCAATGTAATGAAACCTGTAAGATGGAATATTGATGCTAACCTAGAAACACATGAGGACACAGATTTACCTAACAACAAACTAACAAATTACGCGAATCATTAATCACTCTTTGAAAATATATTTTCAACCATGTTGCTTGACACAGTGACGAATCTTCAAACTCATATTAAACACTTGGACTAGAAGCTTTATTCAAATTAACATATTATCATATTTGCATGCAAACGACATCCGATATTCCACAAAAACTATAAAATCATTTAAAACATCTTGTATGCATGTCATGCCAATATTGTGCCCCAACATCTACGACATTGCTACTCGCAGCACCCTCACTCAATATTTCTTAAATTATGTACACGCTGTATCCGCTTAAACCATTCCCTAATAAATTCCGTACGTACAGTGCATGTATAATTGTACACTGTACGCATAGAGTGTGAGAGCAGTGATACGTAGATTTTCTGTGGCTTTGAGATGTTCGATTTTCTAACATGTGGAAAATCTGAACATCGCTGATGTAAGGGCGCGAATCTTTTATGTGGATTTTGTAGAAGGCCTATACATGAGAGGCTTTATATTCATACATTTTAACACAACCCATGAAATTTGTCATTTTCAGACATTCATTATGTCACCAGATTGAATAATTAGTGAGCAATTGGCTAAATGAGGCCAATTTTGAACTAAAAATCCTAAAATAATAAGTAGCAATTTTCAACAAAATGTCCCCTTTTTCATTTTAAAACGAGTAGACGTAAAAATGTGGATCTCTCGAGATTGTTTAAAGAATACAATTTTGGAAATTTTGAAGTAAAATTTGTGTTGCAACAAGATGAATACTACACAAGTTTAGTATAGAGACCTTCGGCCAACAGTCTACTAAACGACATCGAGTTGACAAAATTGAATAAAACGAAAAGCATTAAAGTGATGGGCATTTTTGGCTTAATATTAGGCATAAACCCATGGGAAATATCTGCATAATATGCACAATATAAATATTCGTATAATTCAAACATTAAATTTTCCGTTATGTGCATGCTATGCACAGCATGTATTGATATGCTAATGAACGTCATGATATACTTCTCACCAAAAATTATTATTGTACTATGGTACATATTATGCGTACGTTTATTGAAAATGCATACTAAGAACACAGAGTGAATCGCAGTTTTAATATGATGACACTAGTAAACGAGCATGTCTTCTCGGTATATTTACGAGACAACAGAAAATGGAAAGGTGGGAATATTGACGGTTACGACGAACCAATGAAAATTCAAATATGGTAATAATGCACTTCGAACAGCATAAGATGAAAAACCGAACCACGCGAAGGCTATATGTATCATATAGGCCTACTAGGTTCTTTGTTGCAGCTCATCTAGAACTAGGGGGGAGACCGGTACGGAGCTTCTGGGAAGTGGATAAACACTCCTATGCGGACTTTGTTGTTGAGACTTGCCATTTATAACTGGCTGATCTGATAGATGCTGATTGCCACGAAATAATTAGCTATTCTATTCTAATCCTTAATGGGTGGTAGACGGTAGAAATTGGTGATGATTTGTGGCGCTATCAGTTATACATCATATTTATTTTCACCTCTGCAGTTGGGTTTTCAAATATGAAGCTAAGCTTTATTATTATATTGAAAAGTTGTTTTGAGTAACGTAGAAAAAATCTAAATCCAAGGTTTTATTCTTAGTTTTTCAAGAATAAAATATTTTCCCGGAATAATTATACAATTATGGTAAATCTGAATCCCTTTTTGCTAAGATTTATTTTGTTATTCTGGATTTACTCGAATGACCATATCCAGTAAGAACGTATACGTACCAATCAGATAGTATATAGGGCGAATGACTTCACCATGTCAGGTACTATTCAGATAGTAGGCAATGGCCCTTGAAAGTCTACATTTGTAATATTCTTTCTTTAGACCCAACACATTGATTTAATTTACCTACGAGTTCCTTTGGTTCTCCCTGAACAGTAAGAGTCCCTGATATACTTCCAGTGAGTCCTTGAACAAAATACTTGTACATTGGTTTGCGCGCATGTGTCTACTTGACTGCTGCTGGTATATTCAACGCCTACCATCATCAATTTCCATATCATCGACAAAATGTTTAAATAAAGATGATCAACGATTTATCAATGCATGCAGTAAACCTAGCTTGTATCCAAAAATTACCCATTGTACCGTTATACTTCACTCTCTGTAATACATATCCAAGTTGATTTTGAAACCATTTAATGATCCATTGTAGTACGTAGTTTCCAGTCGATGCCATGAGCCCGAATCTTGAAGAGATAAGCCTTTTATGTGGCTAAGTGCCAAACGTTTCACCCATATCAATGAACTACATTGAATAAATAACTGCATTAAATCAATTATCATTCTCCAAGTAATTTCATTGTTTTCCAAGCATCCCAATATTTGACAGGAATAAATGTTAAAATTTAGGGTAAGTACACTCTAAAAAGGAATGGTCAAGTCTTGACCACAACATGGTCAACTCTGCACCGAACCAACTTTGGTAAAATTGAACAACAAATTTGACCACAATATGGTCAAATTTGTCCATAATTATCATATTTTGGTTAATTTTTACCACGTTATGGTCGTTTAATTTTGACCAACATTGGTTCGGTGCACAGTTGACCATGTAATGGTCAAATCTGACTATTTTTTTTAGAGTATAAATGGGTTTTTCTCGAGAGAAAAAAATATACGGAGATGAGGTATTGTTCTCTCTTTGTGCATGTGTCACATTACCTTCATGCCCAGACCCTACATACCATCCAATTGATACTACATGATAATATAGAGTAGGAAATATGTATCATTCAAGTTATCGATAAGCGCGTGCAAAGTGATGAGATGTTAGTGAGTAGATCGTAATGATCCACACAAAACGTATTTCGTTTAATAAGATATCGTGTGGAGATGAAGATGCAGCTTATTATGTGGTTATATCATCTACCGATTACTTCTTTGATGGTAAAGTTCACGTATTGCTTGGTGTGGGTTGCACAGTGTTTATTTTGACTTTGTACTGGGATGGTCAATTGATATTAGTGGATGAAGTGGCATCACACCAACCGCATGCACCATCAAGATCATTCCTATCTGTTATATATGCACCAAAACCACCAGCAACAAAAAATACGAGTTCATTATTGCATCCAGCCCAGTCACTGCTACAGTATTCACCAACACATCCCAAAGTTGAATATCGTGGACAAGATTGATTGCGGCTAAGTGGTCCACTATATCGCACGTATTTCTTGTATTAATGATATCATTGTTGTTGTAGATCTTAGCGGGTAAGTCAAAGTGGGTTACTTACCCGTCTGATAAAGGAAATGGCTTGATGCCGAGAGGTACAATATGACGTGGTGTAAGTTGGTTGGCTGTTTGGGTGCATGGAAGACTTAATGCACATTTTCCAAATGTATGGTGTGTAGAAAAGTATTAAAAAACGGGTAAAAATAAACAACTTTTACCCCCCAACGACAGTAATGTCAATGGACGGCCGGTAAGCATTTATGATTTCATAATCGTTTTTGAGAATGCAAAACATAAAATCAGACATTATAACAATTAAAACACATGAAATCAATGTCTTCTTTCAATAAGTATGTTTGTGACCTCATAAATGTTTAAACAGAATCGGAATGTCGATGTCTTTGTAATTTATAGGCATGAGGTTGTAGGAATATTGATATACTATTAGTATCAAAAATATTCGTCATCTAATGGATTAAAGGATTAGTTTTATATATTGCTTTTTGGCATTAATAGCTACTTATCAGTACTTTTCTATGTTTGTCAGTCTGGTCCACGCCCCGAGTCAGAAGATATCTCGTTTAGGAGATTGAAAATTGCGCAGTACAGTAAATACAATTTATACTGTTTTCAAAAATGCAGTTGTTAAGTAATAGCGTATAATGTATTTTTATATTTTGTTTTAAGTGGTGAATATATTGTGGATACATTAAACATACACTAATGAAACGTGTTTTTGATGCTTATCACACAATTATATTTTCTATTTAAATTATGAAGCTTTGTTGTTGACAATAAATTCAAAAATCTTCTGTGTGGAGACTACCAAAAATAATTGTATTTAATTATTAAAAACAAAACCTGCTGAACGAGAAATTTGCACTGTGAAATTAGTGAATATTTCAAGTTTCTATTAAAAAAAAAAAACAGCAATAAGATTTGAAAAACTTACACCTGTATTTACTATTTTTTTGTCAAAACCAATGCTTACTGATATGCTGAAACAGACACACTAAAATTTGGGAGGCCAATAATGGGTAATAGTAGCGAAACATTTCCAAATCCCGAAATACACATATATCAACATCAAATATATAATGCAAGAATTGTCAGAACGCATCACTAAAATGATACGACGATTGTTTGAGGTTGTCTATTACCGCACTCTAACAAATGGAATGATCAAATTTTGACCACAACTTGGTCACTCCATACTTTACTCCGACGTTATGGTCGTATAATTTTGGCCAACATTAGTTCGGTGCACAGTTGACCGTGTAATGGTCAAATCTGACTATTTTTTTTAGAGTGTAAATGGGTTTTTCTCGAGAGAAAAAAATATACGGAGATGAGGTATCGTTCTTTCTTTGTGCATGCGTCACATATTATCCTCATGCCCAGACCCTACATACCATCCAATTGATACTACATAATAATATAGAGTAGGAGATATGTATCATTCAAGTTATCGATAAGCGCGTACAAAGTGATGAGATGTTAGTGAGTAGATCGTAATGATCCACACAAAACCTATTTCGTTGCATAACATATCGTGTGGAAATGAAGATGCAGTTTATTCTGTGGTTATATCATCTACCGATTACTTCTTTGATACCAAAGTTCATGCATTGCTTGGTGTGGGTTGCACAGTGTTTATTTTGGGTTTGTACTTAGATGGTCAATTGACTTTAGTGGATCAAGTGACATCACACCAACCGCATGCACCATCGGGATCATTCCAATCTGTTATATATGCACCTAACACCACCAGCAAGAAAACATACGAGTTCATTGTTGCATTCAGCAGGTTCGGTGCAAAGTTAAACATGTAATGGTCAAATCTGACCATTTTTTTAAGTGCGATGGCCTTTAAGGAATATTATAGATTGAGCATGGCTCATTTCCTATATATTTTTTATACAAATGACATGTTTTGAAGGTAAAATTCCACAACCTGATAACTGTAAAGAAATACAATTGGTATATTTTTAGGTGTATGGGATTGATGATGAAAAGAAACAACATCACCAGCTCACTATAGACTAGCTAACTATTGTTTAATCGTCTGTCTAGTATTGGAAACGCCCTCTCGTGTTTATAAGACTATTAAGAGGATTTTTTTTTTTTCAACAAAAAGGACAGTAATTGTTGAATTTCATGTCTCTCTTTATATAGAAGTCACGAATGTGTCTTAGGGGGCTTGGTATCTTTTAAAACTTAATTTCACCCAGCGTGGTGAAAGTGTTTGTGTTTAACTCTTGTTGTGTGGTAATTACGTAATCTGATAATAAAATAAATTTTATTCCTGTAAAACAATGGAAGCGTTTGTGTGAGAAAATGAGATTTTTGTATTCTTACTTACTTACTTCCTATGTGCTTATATAGCGCAGAATTTAACGGTTCTCTGCACTTTGCCGAATTTTTCTTTGAAACTCCATACACAAATAAACCAACAGTAAGGTCAAAACATGAAAATAAAAGAGATAAACACAACACTTTTACTATACATGCTGGAAGTGTTTCCAAAGAAAAAAGTCTTCCGGTGTGTTTGGAACACATAAATGGAGGAACTGTTTCTGATTTTAAACGGGAATGCATTCCACAGCGGTGAGCAGGCATGGCATAAAGCTTGGTTCCCTACATGTACTTTCTTTTTTGAAAGGAAAGTAGCTAGTGTGAGTTTGTCAGTTGAGAATCTCAAAGGTCGATTGGGATGATAATTTGTGAATATGTCCTTAAGATAAGATGGTGTAAGTTTGTGAAAACATTTGAAGATATATGTTAGAAGGCGAAAATGCACTCTAAGATGACAAGAGGTAAACCAATGCAAATCAGTAAGTATTGATGAAATGTGATCAACATAAGTGCGCCTTGCAACAACCTGTGCTGCTTTGTTTTACTTAAGACGTTTTATTTGTGTTTGAGAGATTCCTATAAAACGCAAACAGCAGTAATTAAGTCTTAATGTAGCAAGGCATTGGATGACTGTCTTGCAAGCCTGAGTAGATACAAACTGGCGAGCTTTGCTGATGGTTCGAAGATAAAAATGGCTGGTCCTGATTACCCTTGATTCTCTTGTAACTTATATTTAAACTATGAAAGAAAGGCGATTATTTCTAAAGACATACACACAGATTAGTACAGGAACTAATGTGGTGATATCATTATCATGACTTAGACTCAGTACAAACGTCATTTTCTTAAAATCTTTAAACTTCAATAACTTCTTCTAGGAATAAGATATCAACATGAAATTCCATAGGAATCTTCGTTCAAACCAAACAACTTAATCAGCGAAAATGAAGGATAATGGATAATTTTGTTCAAGGACATGATACTTCCTTCCAGGACGTCAGGAAGTGTTGTGTGTTTCAGTATAACATTTACTTGCATGTCAAACAATCGCTACCTCGAATCCCAACAGACACCCCGAATAAGAGAATGACTCATATTAATGCTAAGAGTACGTGCATCAGGGGCAAGTACGATGGAATCGTTGATCATATATTTCTCATCACTTTTGACAGATATTCCCTTTCCTAAATCTAAATAATGTAGGATTGTCATCTTTTATACAACCGAGTGTTTTGCATACCATATAATCAGGCGTTAGTTAGGCCCAATGCCAGGGATACTATCAAATATATCATTATCATCAAAGGTGTACATTGATATATCAATGGGGTTCAAAGCTCCACTTCTTGTTTTCACTACCGTTTTCACGCAAGTGAGTACAAACTTCGCAAATAATTCATTAATGTACACTCGTGCCCAAGCTCTTGATACGAGCCCGTCCATTGTCTATAGTAATTGTTAAAAACTCAACCTACATGACTGATGTTTTCTAAAATAAACGACTTATTCAAAACATGATTGTTGTAAGGGTTCAATGTAGCGTGTGTCACAGGTTGGGAATCGGCGGCCGACATCAAGACAGGGTTAAATAAACTCTTAACGAGACTACAATACCAAAAACAACTCTGAAAAGATAATACTATTTGCAAGTGTATAATTCCTTACTTGCTTTATCAACATAATAGACGCATGACATACATACATGAAATATACAAGAAAATATGATAAACCAATATTCTAACCCAATTCCTACGTCAGGTGTCCTGTGTCGCTTAAGGACTACAAGTGTATCCAAGACTTTTTGTCAACTCCTCTTGCTATGTTTGACAGCAGAAATGGGTGGAGTCGTAGATTTGATGGTTGAAATTTCCATATCGCTACTAATGGTTCGATCTTTGTAGCGTCTCACGAATTAATTAATTTATCGGCTTCTCTTGCGACTTCGAAGGACTACGGATAATAATAGAATGTGTACTGCCTCGCTAGGTTAAATTTAGATGCAATCTTCTGTCAGCTTGTGCTGCGTAAAGACACCATAATAGTTGGTACGGTTTTAAGCGTTTTTGCTTAAGATAAAGCAATAACATTAACATCTCTCAAACTAGTTCTGTGCTGACACAGAAGTCCTAAGTGGACATATAAATATAATCCGCCTTTTCTTTAATAATCGGACACACCCTTAAAACAAAACTACGTACTTAGCTCATTCACACCCATTTTAATACATTCTTTACGGTAAACTGGTAAATACGCATAATTATCTCCTAAATTTAGTTGCATAGAATTCATTCTGGTTATGAAATTGTTCTTGTATTAACTTAATTTGTTCCCCTACAGAGAACTTACTTGCTTCTCGGGATAAACCTAACTCATTCCCAAACCTCTGTAATTTCTGAAGAGTTCTTGACAATATCTTATCCGAAAAACTCGTCCCTACAATCTCAAACCACACCACCAACGTATACTTGAAATTTACAATGCATATATTACAAAATTAGAATACTAATTCGTGACATCATAACTTGACATTCCAGGAGCGTAGCTCACAAACCACTACAAACCCTCTTACTTTACCTTTGGACGCATTCATGGCGTTGCCCGTTATACTTGAATTTTATTCCCACACTCCCCCTCCCCTCAATTTGGTGACCTAAAAGATAGTCATGCATTATAGGTATACATACCTATACTCTCAAGTTTCCGATATATGATAAATCAACAATTTACCTCATATATGACGTCACTATCTCTAACCATCTTTCTAGTATTAACTACCCCCTAAATATTATCATGCAAAACCTCATATCTAGATTATACAAAAGTTACTCACGGCATAATAAAAACAGAATGTTTTTATGATATGCCTGAGCATTGAACCTTAGGTGCCACCTCGACTCTCAACGTCAAAAAATTACTCTCGTGGAGTTATACGTCCTCAACGACGAAATTACAAAATACTCAAAAGTTACTCATTTTCAGTCCTCAATGAACAGATGAAAGAAACGGCAAACTTTATGTCCTCAATGACATTATACTAATGTGTCCTCAATGACATTATACTAATGTACCCTCAATGACACGAATTGGTTAGCAAACCTCGGCGCTACCTCACGACACACCCTTCTCGGTTGCGAGATGTTAAGCAACGCCTAACCTGAACAATTTGGTTCAGTTCGCCCGACAAAGCCCTTACGTAACAAATATTTTGCTTAACAGAACGACGGTATGTATACTATGCTGAATTTGGCGCTACACACTTCTATCCTATCACGGACTAAGTTATTTTTGTACCTCACTTGTGACAGCGTGTCGAGATCTATTGATTCTTATTATCTACTTATTAACAATACTTGTGCACGGGCTAACATTATACAAGTTAGTGGTAAACAGTGCCGACAGGTTGCACATTTCATTTCAAAGTCGACAGAAGCTTAAAGACGATAACAGCTCATCGAGGCAAACCCATCTGGCTCCTCTGTATGGTCTCTCGCTCCTGCATGTTGAGAACGAAAAAGTGAGTGACCAAGGGATCGAAAACTGTATATTTCGTCAGCCAGCATTTAGTGGTTTTTGGACATTCAAAAAGCGAAAAATATTAGCACCTATAACTATTCAGTTTATTGGGACAATAGTACCCTCCTAATTTCGACCGATATCTGTTTTGAAGGATCTTGTACATCAGTTGACATTGAAATTGGTAAATTATTCAACGCAGAGGAAACACAGAGGAAAATATGTATGAAATATATAACTAAAGAAAACTTTATTGGAGTATTGTATCTATTTTGCACTAAGCCTATGTACAATGTGCTTGTATATGTGTAGAAAATAACTACGGTTCCATTATAATAAAAATATCGAAACATACAACTGTCAAATCATGAATGTCATTATAAAGGATATTACTTAGACTTATATATGTGCACGCTGGCACCAAGACTTCATTGGAATACTTTGCTTTAGCTACTCAAATTGCACATGTGTGAAACTAACAAACTGCAAGAACTTTTTTAAGACTGTAACAAGAGATTCTCTCAATTCAAAGATGATTATAAAAGCCCCAAACATACATTGTTTACAAAATTATCAGAACATTATCAAAAATGGTAAGTGTATTTCTAGCAATTAAAAAATTAAATTGCATCAGACAATCTTTTTTTTAATATCATATTTGCTATTACGTAATTGCGTATGAAATAACTATGAGCAGAAATGTAACTACTGAGAATTTTTTTTTTTCAAATAGCCTTTCAGTACATTTGGACTTCAATTTCTAACTTCTAAGCTAATCATTGTTATCATTTGGAAACTTCACGTTATATTTCTATGACTTTACGTATTACCCATCTACACGTCACACCAACGAAGTGTGAAAGGATGCACTTTGATTGTGGTGTGTGCGTACCTTTCTAACATGTTACGTTTATTTCAGAGAGTAGGTACAAGAAGTGCAATAACATCATGGAATTCAAATATTACTAAAATTCCAAAGTTCATGATTTCCATTTGTAAAAACAACAATGCGTTCTTTTATGGATCTACTAATGTTTACGGGAGTGCCATTGTAACTATTGTCTTTTGTAGTATAAGCTTCCATGTGTTTACCTTCTGTGTTATAACTTTCCAATTGCCAAATTTCATTACATGTTACATCATGCAGATGATCTTGAACCCAAAGAACCAACCAATAGACACCAGTCCACAGTATACTTCTTGGCAATAAGCCCATACTTACACACGAAGGAGCAAGCAATCCCATTTTATTTACACTATTTTCACTTTCCTTTATCAAAATAACGTCATTAAATGTAAGATCTACCACTGCTAAAACATCATCAACACATGCAATACGTGTGATACAGTTAACCAAGTCACTGCAATCCACCTTGCTCACGAGATCACAGTTTAAGTTGTATCGGTATATAGCAGTGGATGTACTGAATGCAACAATGAACTCGTACTTCCTGCTGCTTTTGCTGTCATGTGCACATATGGCAGATATGAATGATGCTGGTGGTGCATTCAGCCTATGTGAAGTCACTGTATCCACTGAAGCGTATGTTTTACCATCCCAATGCATGTACACTATAAACACTGTGCAACCCACACCAATTAGGACGTGTTGATCCTCATCAAACCAATACGGAATGGATGACATGACCACTGGATGATCTGCATCTTCACCTGCACACAATATCTTGTGCGTGAAATACGAAATGCGTGAATCGTCACGATTTACATTACTCAAAAAAATATGATCACTATGGGTACGCTTATCAATTACTTGAACAATAGATGTTTCAAATAGGTTAACTCCAATTATATTATCATGACAAATATCTTCGAATTTCCCGATATGCAGGTTTAGTTTGATGTACATTGGTGTGGTCTGCCTTCTTTTACTCTTCATTTCTTCAAGCAAACTCTTCAAATCATTTTGAAAATCTGTTATTTCTTGTTTCATATTCTCCTCTTCTGTTGAGGTTTTCACAGCAATTGTCTTATTCTTTGTGATTGTGTGCTTTAAAGCACGCACCGCGTCTGTTTTATCACACAATTTAGCATCAATTTCGTTATACATTATTTCCCAGTTTTTGAACAGTTTTTCGATTGTTTCAAAGAAAGTTTTTGTTTCTTGTTTTACGTGCAGATCGATATCACGTTGCACCGATTCAAATAGTCTTTCTTTATAAAACGAGGAACAGGAAGTTGTCTCAAAGATGGATTTGTGTTGTAATAATGTTCTCTCAAGTCTTGTAATGCTCTGCATGTTTGTCTTCGTCATTTCTTCATTCTTTGCTTCTTTGTAGGGAATGAGGTCAGATCCATGTTGCAAACAGGTTTCCTTCACGCAATCCGCACATACGTAGCGCGAACAATGTTTGCAATACTTGGTTGAGAGTTCCTTGTGCTGGTGGCATTTCTCTGCTGCACCTTTAAATATAATTCAAGAATATATTGAAAGTTACAGACGCGAAGAGAAAAATAAACATTAATTTAGATAATTGTGGAAAAGATAAAGTGTGCTTAAACACACAAACGTCTACGTTGTTATTTTGTGAATCAGATTGAAATAAATATCATCGTAGGGTATTTAAAAGCAGCCCCCGTCCCCTTCCTCTCCACCAACGACCTGAATAATGTGTTCTTATGAAATTCAATAGATACATATCTGATCAATAACCAATGCCAACAGAACCTACCCAGCACCACCAGCTTTACTATGCCCATCAAACAGAACAATTGATAGAACTTTGTGGGCCTTCCTCTCTTTGATTCTGTTAAAGAAAATTCAGTTTTGGCTTCCATACAAATTATGTTATAATATGTTTTCTTTCTTATTACTTAGAACGCTCCCTCATCAACACCGCTTCCTTCCTGCGTGTAAAGTACACACTATTCGAAGATCACTACCAAGTATTTGATTAAGGGGGCTTCATAGTTGCGAGTGCAAAAAGCTGGAAGTGTTAACCACAAAATAACTTCAGTCAGTTCCATATGACTAAGTAGAAACATAAAACTAATGGTTCCATGCTTGATTCCGTAAACACGTATATATAATTATAAAATATATATATATAGAGAGAAATTTTGATTTTCTTTAAAAACAGTAAACATTTTTTTTTTTTTTTTTTTTTGGGGGGCAATTAACATTGTCCGTCATTTGTTTATTTACATAACCTTGTGGTTTCGTTATTTTCTTTAATTCTTTACAAAAAGTTACGTCGATATTTTGGAGCAATGATATTTTCTTGATTTAGTAAACACAGGTGGAGCTCTTAATTTATCGATGAGATATCATTCAGTTTTTGTGAAGTACGAGTCTTTTGTATGAACTCTCAACTTCAATTATAATTAAAATCTGGTTCCCCATTGTCAAATTTTAAAGGACTTTGCTTTCATAGGCACTTTTGATTTAACATTCACAATTTACTGATCATTCGTTAACTTTAGAAAGAGTAACTGTAGCATGCATAAGCTTTAAAGTCTTCTATGTAGCATTCAATGATTTTTTGTTAAATCTCTTCCAAGTTTGTATATAATTTCTACATAATATCTACCCTGTTTCTAATGTATAATTTATATATATATATATATATATATATATATATATATATATATATATATATATATATATATATATATTTAGATATAGATATAGATATATATATATATATACATATAATATATATATATATATATATTATATATATATATATATTTATATATGTATATATATGTATGTATGTAGATATATATATATATATATATATATATATATATATATATATATATATATATATATATATATATATATATATATATATATATATATATATATATATATATATATATATATATATATATATATATATATATATATATATATATATATATATATATATATATATATATATATATATATATATATATATATATATATATATATATATATATATATATATATATATATATATATATATATATATATATATATATATATATATATATATATATATATATATATATATATATATATATATATATATATATATATATATATATATATATATATATATATA
>JAIGNY010004503.1:0-27500 GCA_020152595.1 Chiridota heheva
CATTTGAAGTATAGTTGGTATACACCATCCATGTAGACAGTTATACCAATTTTTTTCTTTTAACACGTAATGGGTATTACAGTGGCAGTTCCCCAAACAATAGAATCGGCAAATCCAGGAGCATTGTAAATGCTTAACACAAGGTTTTAAAGGCTAGAACTATGAATTAATGTGCTGCACTTTGTAAATCTCCTTCAGTTTTCAATGTCAATTTACATTCCATGTATTACATATTTCATTTTGTGCAGTTTATGTAACAC
The DNA here is from genome assembly GCA_020152595.1 of Chiridota heheva. NCBI lineage: Eukaryota > Metazoa > Echinodermata > Holothuroidea > Apodida > Chiridotidae > Chiridota > Chiridota heheva. The sequence continues at coordinate 261 of JAIGNY010004503.1, forward strand.
CTGTCACACAATTTGTGACGGGTGGTACATCTTTATTTTTCCCATAGGTTTAAGTTAAATCTAAATTTATTGGGTACAACTGATATATAGATATCAGTCTGAATGAAGAGGTTTTGAAATATATTTTTTATACTTCATCTCTTTATAGAGTTCTAGAAACTTTTCAGAAAAAGTATGTTGGGTGTTTCTCTGACAATATCTCAAATATTCATAATGAATAACTCTGGCTATAAATTTTCAGTCCAATGCATCGAAACTAACCAGTGTTTATAACACTGATAAAAATATCCTTTTAAAAGTCCAATTGAATCCTCAGCCCCACATTACACGCATGACTTGGCCCTGCAGTAATTTAATCCACAATACCTGGCCCTTAAGAATAAGTTCCATTGTGTGCATACAGATGATTGGGAGTGGAATTACTGATGCATAAAATCAGTGAACTATCTGTGGTGGGTTTCTTAATTGCTTATAGCAGAGTCTAAAAGTTATATCTGCCGAAATATAGGTTCTTGCGGGTAAAAATACTGAAAATTTGTAGCGAATATTGGGCGTAATGTGCTTCAAAAATCTAGTCATTAAGTGTACTGCTGCACAAATATGTATATTAAATGGATACACCAGGAAAAGCAAGTACATATCTTAACCACTAAAACACATTCAATCTAAAAAGCTAGTACACCATGATAAAAATATTAGTGAAACTTTGGCAAAAAATGACCTCAAAAAATGTCCATTTGTATTGCCTGGTACTTGATAGAGGGCAGCGTTTATTTTGCTTAAATGCTTGAAAATTTTTGACACGGATACTTCAAGCAATTAATCTTCTCCATCAAATTATTTTCAATTTCCATGCTTTATATCCCTGTTTCTGTGGAATTGACCATATAAAAAAAAAGCATCAGAAGCACAAAACCATTGGGTTCCGGTTATTTCCATAGAACAGGGAGGAATTGTTCTTCCCCCATTTTCAGATGGGAATTTTCCAATAAAGTAAATAATTTCTTGCCCTGAAATTTTTGGATTTATGGTGTGCATCTTGGTCAAAACTTTGAACTTGTAGTGGGGTTCACAAAAACCTTCATTAGACGATCGTCTTCAAGTTATTTCCCCACTTTATGGATAGGAATTGTGTCTCTGGACACACTTGACGTTCGTCCATCGCCAGCGATGATGACCAAGGCTACACATGACAGATGGTGGTTGGGTGTGTTATGTACGTAGATGACTAGCGGTGATGACCAAGGCTACACATGACAGATGGTGGTTGGGTGTGTTATGTACGTAGATGACTAGCGATGATGACCAAGGCTACACATGACAGATGGTGGTTGGGTGTGTTATGTACATAGATGACTAGCGATGATGACCAAGGCTACACATGACAGATAGTGGTTGGGTGTGTTATGTACGTAGATGACTAGCGATGATGACCAAGGCTACACATGACAAATGGTGGTTGGGTGCGTTATGTACGTAGATGACTGAAGAGGCTGATTTATGCACGGAAGTCTCCTCTACAAGTGGGGCAAGCATGGGTAGGTCTAGTAAAAGATTTAAGGGTAGGTCCAGTAAAAGATGTAGCAGCAGTCCGGGCCTTGCGAGCATCACACTTCCTTTGCACCTCATGTAATCTGGACACACATAGCATTCAGTTTACACGTTTTCCACAACTGACATACATACATTTATAACTAACTGTTCTATTTTTTACTTTCTTTTAAGTTTCTCAACAATGCAAGGGGTGAGGAGGAAGGAAGTTCCACAAACAAACATCACATCTCAAATTCTTGAAGCGTTTGAAAAGCATGATGACTTTACAGGCTTTTCCGATGACAATGTAGGTGGAATAGAGGGAACGCTTCACAGTGTCAGGTGATGGCCACTTTCTCATAATTATGCATGAATTGATGCAGCAAATCAATAACAGATATGTCTCCAGGGTTGTGGAAGCTTGTAGGCAACATAAGCTTGCATCTTCTGGGCGACCTAAGCTTGTATCTTCTAGGCAACATAAGCTTGCATCTTCTGGGCAACCTAAACCTTGTATCTTCTAGGCAGCATAAGCTTGTATCTTCTAGGCAACCTAAGCTTGCATCTTCTGGGCAACCTCAGCTTGTATCTTCTAGGCAAATCAAGCCTCTATCTTCTGAGCATTGCAAGCTGCAACAGACTAGGAAATTTAAGCTGGCAAGACAGTACAAATCTGCACGTTCAAGGCAGTGTAAGCTTAAATCTTCTTAGTGAAAGTTTACATATTTCAACAACTGTTAGCTTGCACCTGATGGACAGTATGAGGTTGCAGCAAATAGACAAGTGTCTACTTGCTGCGTCTTCTAGACAGTACAAGTATGCATTGTATAGGCAGTCTAAGCTTGCATGTGCTCGATGGTGAAAGGTTTTGTTTGTTAGGCAGTGAAGATTTGCATCATCTAGTTTGACTTGTCTTCTAGGCAGTGAAAGCTTGCATCTTTTAGGTAATGAAAGTTTGCATCTATTAACCAGTGAGCTTGTATCGTCTAGGCAGTGTAAACTTGCATTTATTATACAGTGTGAGCTTGCATTTACTAGACAGTGTGAGCTTGCATTTACTAGACAGTGTGAGCTTGCATTTACTAGATAGTGTGAGCTTGCATTTATTAGACAGTGTGAGCTTGTATTTACTAGGCAGTGTGAGCTTGCATTTACTAGACAGTGTGAGCTTGCATTTATTAGACAGTATAAGCTTGCATTTATTAGACAGTGTAAGGTTGCATTTACTAGACAGTATGAGCTTGCATTTACTGACAGTGAGCTTGCATTTACTAGACAGTGGGAGCTTGTATTTACTTGACAGTGTGAACTTGCATTTACTAGACAGTGAGCTTGCATTTATTAGACAGTGTGAGCTTGCATTTACTAGACAAGTGTGAGCTTGCATTAATTAGACAGTGTAATCTTGCATTTATTAGACAGTGTGAGCTTGCGTTTACTAGACAAGTGTGAGCTTGCATTAATTAGACAGTGTAATCTTGCATTTATTAGACAGTGTGAGCTTGCATTTATCAGACAGTGTGGGCTTGCATATGCTACACAGTGTGAGCTTGCATTTATTAGACGGTGTAAGCTTGCATTTATTAGACAGTGTGAGTTTGCATTTACTACACAGTGTGAGCTTGCATTTACTAGACCGTGTGAACTTGCATTTACTAGACTGAACTTGCATTTATCAGACAGTATAAGCTTGCATTTATTAGACAGTGTGAGCTTGCATATGTTAGACAGTATAAGCTTACATTTATTAGACAGCGTAAGCCTGTATTTATTTGACAGCATAAGCTTGTGTTTTCTAGACAGCATGAGCTTGTGTTTTCTAGACAGCGTAAACTTGTGTTTTCTAGACAGCGTGAGCTTGTGTATTCTAGACAACGTGAGCTTGTGTTTCCTGGAAAGTGTGAGCTTGTGTTTTCTAGACAGCGTGAGCTTGTGTTTTCTAGACAGCGTGAGCTTGTCTTTTCTATAAAGCATTAGCTTGTGTTTTCTAGATAGCGTAAGCTTGTGTTTTCTAGACAGTGAAAGCTCGCATCATTGAGGTACTGTTAGCTTTTATATTCTAGACAGTGAAAGCCTTTATTTCCCAAATAGAAAAGTTTGTACCTTTGAGATGCTATTAGCTTGCATGTATTAGACAGTGTGAGCTTGCATTCTCTGTGCAGTATAAAAGTGCACGTAGACAGTACAAGTTTGCATCTTTGAGGTATTGTAAGCTTGTGTCTATAAAACAATGAAAGCCTTTAGTTTCTAAACAGTGATATCTTTCAGGACTTGTTAGGTTGTATCTTCAAGGCATTGGAAGCCTCTTTTTCTGGACAGTGAAAGCTTGCATCTTTCCGGTATTGTTCGCTTACGTAAATTAATCCTCTATCCCTATTCTGCGCTCTGATTTTTGCCTTAGTATTTCCAGCTACCTCAAGATAACTTGGCAAGACTCCTAGAATTCAGAGTCAACCCCCCACCCCCCTCCCATTACATAGTCGCTACCTTAGAGAGGATATTACCATCGCCTGTATTTGTCTTGGACATTCCTTTCTCACCCACTCCTACCTCTTATCAGGCTCACTCACTCCTACCTCTTATCAGGCTCACTCACTCCTACCTCTTATCAGGCTTACTCACTCCTACCTCTTATCAGGCTCACCCACTCCTACCTCTCATCAGGCTCACTCACTCCTACCTCTTATCAGGCTCACCCACTCCTGCCTCTTATCAGGCTCACTCACTCCTACCTCTTATCAGGCTCACCCACTCCTACCTCTTATCAGGCCCACCCACTCCTATTTGTTATCAGGCTCACTCACTCCTACCTCTTATCAGGCTCACTCACTCCTACCTCTTATCAGGCTCACCCACTCCTACCTCTTATCAGGCTCACCCACTCCTATCTGTTATCAGGCTCACTCACTCCTACCTCTTATCAAGCTCACTCCTCCTACCTCTTATCAGGCTCACTCACTCCTACCTCTTATCAGGCTCACTTACTCCTACCTTTTATCAGGCTCACTCACTCCTACCTCTTATCAGGCTCACTCACTCCTACCTCTTATCAGGCTCACTCACTCCTACCTCTTATCAGGCTCACTCACTCCTACCTCTTATCAGGCTCACCCACTCCTACCTCTTATCAGGCTCACCCACTCCTATCTGTTATCAGGCTCACTCACTCCTACCTCTTATCAGGCTCACTCACTCCTACCTCTTATCAGGCTCACTCACTCCTACCTCTTATCAGGCTCACTTACTCCTACCTTTTATCAGGCTCACTCACTCCTACCTCTTATCAGGCTCACTCACTCCTACCTCTTATCAGGCTCACTCACTCCTACCTCTTATCAGGCTCACTCACTCCTACCTCTTATCAGGCTCACCCACTCCTACCTCTTATCAGGCTCCCCCAAACCTTCCTGCCTCACATGCAATACTGAACTTTTGATCAATCATATCCTCTTAATCTGTTCTTTATGCTACATCTCAGATCTACCCTAGCTCCACCTCTATCTCAGATCTTTTTAAAGGTTAGCTAATCCTCTGGCATTATTACCTTCTTTCGTAAAAGCAACTTATTCCACTTGATCTAATCCTCACCCATTCCCACCTTTTAATTTGTTCTTCTATTGTTGGTTCCGATGCGATAGCATGATGGCGCGTGTGTATGTGTGTGTTTGTGATGGCCAGCTCATAAATGCGATATCTTAAGAACAGTACACTGGATTATTGTCATATGTTGTGCACAGATAGCCCATGGTACGTAGATGTGCCCTATTGTTTTTGGTAGTGATATCATGCATACTATTGAGTAGGTGGGGCGTAATGTAACATCTTGAAAACGTTCATATTTTAAGAACGGCATGTCTGTTTTGTTTCATATTTGGTCTAATTATGAGGTTAGCTAATGTGTCCATGTTCATGATGTAAAAATTGTTGAATTTCATTAATATGCATAGTGGGCAGGGCTTAACATGATTTTGTGGAAAAGAGCTTGTAAACACAGTATCTCAAGAAGTATACATGGGATTCAATTTATATGTGGTACACATTTAGCCCATGGTCTGTAAATGTGCCTTATAATTTTTGGTGTTGATATTCATATTAATAAGTAGGCAGAGCTTAAAGTAAAAATGTTGAAATGTTCATATTTTAACAACCGCATATCTGTTTTGTTTTATATTTAGGATAATTATGATGTTAGCTAATGTATACATGTTTATGATGTACAAAATTTAAATTTCATTAATATGCATAGTGGGCAGGGCTTAATATGATTTTGCTGAAAAGAGCTCATAAACACTATCTCAAGAATGGTAATCTAAATTCATGTCATATTTGGTACACAGATAGCCCATAGTCTGTAGATGTGCCCAGTTTTGGTTGTAATATCATGCATATTAATAGTGAGAGGGGCTTAAAATACAATTTTGGAAACAAGTGATAAATGAGCAACTGTATGGCGTTTTGCACCATAATGGGCATGATAATTTTGTTGGTTATTGTGTACATGCTTATGTTATCAGCAGATATCATTAAGATGCATGGTGGGTGTGGCTAAATATGAAAGTGCTAAATGAACACCATACCGTACCCCATGAACGATACATCAGATTAATGCTATATCAGGTACACAGATGGGTCATGGTCTGTACAAATGTTATAATGTTGTGGTAGTGAATATTTATGAGTAGGGGGCTTCCTGACAAATTCTTGCAGTAGGATAAATACAAAATCGTTTTTGCATCATACTTTCTATGATAATGTTAATTAGTATGCAAATTTGTAACACCCTCCTGGCACATTTGACTGTGACTGTCACATTTGACTGTGACTGTCACATTTGACTGTGACTGTCACATTTGATTGTGACTGTCACATTTAACTGTGACTGCCACAGTGCCATTAAACACCAAAAAACAAACCTAAAGCATTGATCGTTGGCTTGTGCAGTGCAAACTTGTATCGTGTACACAGTTTTTTTCTGCTAGTCAGTGAAGGCTGGCAGTCCTGAAGATCATGTAAGATTACACCATCTATGCAATTCAAACACAACTTCATAATTATTTTGAATATTTTTCTTTTTCGCAGAGGAATGAAAAATAGGAAAGGTAAACTAGTCGGCATAACAGTTGCCGTAGGCAGTGCCCACCCAGGATGTGCCGACATGATCTTTGACCTCATCCAATCCGGGAAGTCAATCCTGATATTGTCTGCTTTGGAAATAAACAAGTTAAATGTTCTCAGAGAATTGTCCAGGTGCATCAACGATGTAATTGGACGAAGGGTTGTAGTCGTGGATACGTACAATCAGGTAACGTTATGCTTTAATTCATGTGCTTGTAGGAAATCTCTTTTAAGAGTTTGAATCTGATTAGTTCCAAATTTAGTGACAGATTTTACTTATGATTTGTAATAGATTGGTAAATGTTTTGAGTGATATGTATAAAACAAAATGTTTGTTTTAAGGAAATTGTTGCAAATTCTGCTATTATTGTTTACATACCTGAAGTTTCAAAATCTAGATATTGGATTAAAGGAATAGTTCAGGGTTCAAACAAATTTATGTTATGTGAAAGAGGACTTTAATAGAAACAAAATGGTGAAGAAACTACTTTAACATCTTAATCGGTTAAGGGATCTGCACTGGTGTAGTACTGGTGTAGTACTGGTGTAGTACTGGTGTAGTACGGGTGTAGTACTGGTGTAGTACTGGTGTAGTATAAGTCTACTGTAGAAGTTTGGTGCTCTCATCCTCATATTCTTAACAATTGTTCATTTATTTTGAAGAGCATTTATTTAACTTTTTAGCTCAACTATTCAAAAAATAGTGACAGCTATTCTACTGCCTCCGGCATCGGCGTCAGCATCTGGTTAAGAATTTATTTGTTATGATAATGACATTCCTGACATGAATAAAAATTAAGATATGAGTCTTGGTGTGAAAAAAGCAAACAAAGATTCCTTGCCTCAAAAGAATTTGAAATTAAGTGTCTTGGGTATGAAAAGGACTATTAATAAGGTTTTTGGACGATAGGGTGTGTTGGCATGTTGGACAGGGTGGGTTGGCTTGAAGGATAGGGTGGGTTGGCATGTTGGACAGGGTGGGTTGGCTTGAAGGATAGAGTGTGTTGGCATGTTGGACAGGGTGGGTTGGCTTGAAGGATAGGGTGGGTTGGCATGTTGGACCTGGTGGGTTGGCTTGCAGGATAGGGTGGGTTGGCATGTTGGAAAGGGTGGGTTGGCTTGAAGGATAGGGTGGGTTGGCATGTTGGACCTGATGGGTTGGCTTGCAGGATAGGGTGGGTTGGCATGTTGGACAGGGTGGGTTGGCTTGAAGGATAGGGTGGGTTGGCATGTTGGACAGGGTGGGTTGGCTTGAAGGATAGGGTGGGTTGGCATGTTGGACAGGGTGGGTTGGCTTGCAGGATAGGGGTGGGTTGGCATGTTGGACCTGGTGGGTTGGCTTGCAGGATAGGGTGGGTTGGCATGTTGGACAGGGTGGGTTGGCTTGAAGGATAGGGTTGGTTGGCATGTTGGACCTGATGGGTTGGCTTGAAGGATAGAGTGTGTTGGCATGTTGGACCTGGTGGGTTGGCTTGCAGGATAGGGTGGGTTGGCATGTTGGACAGGGTGGGTTGGCTTGAAGGATAGGGTGGGTTGGCATGTTGGACAGGGTGGGTTGGCTTGAAGGATAGGGTTGGTTGGCATATTGGTCAGGGTGGGTTGGCTTGAAGGATAGGGTGGGTTGGCATATTGGACAGGGTGGGTTGGCTTGAAGGATAGGATTGGTTGGCATGTTGGACCTGATGGGTTGGCTTGCAGGATAGGGTGGGTTGGCATGTTGGACAGGGTGGGTTGGCTTGAAGGATAGGGTGGGATGGCATGTAGGACAGGGTGGGTTGGCTTGAAGGATAGGGTTGGTTGGCATATTGGACAGGGTGGGTTGGCTTGAAGGATAGGGTGGGTTTGGCATATTGGACAGGGTGGGTTGGCTTGAAGGATAGGGTGGGTTGGCATGTTGGACAGGGTGGGTTGGCTTGAAGGATAGGGTGGGTTGGCATATTGGACAGGGTGGGTTGGCTTGAAGGATAGGGTTGGTTGGCATGTTGGACCTGATGGGTTGGCTTGAAGGATAGGGTGGGTTGGCATGTTGGACAGGGTGGGTTGGCTTGAAGGATAGGGTTGGTTGGCATGTTGGACCTGATGGGTTGGCTTGAAGGATAGGGTGGGTTGGCATGTTGGACAGGGTGGGTTGGCTTGAAGGATAGGGTGGGTTGGCATGTTGGACAGGGTGGGTTGGCTTGAAGGATAGGGTGGGATGGCATATTGGACAGGGTGGGTTGGCTTGAAGGATAGGGTGGGTTGGCATGTTGGACAGGGTGGGTTGGCTTGAAGGATAGGGTGGGTTGGCATGTTGGACAGGGTGGGTTGGCTTGAAGGATAGGGTGGGATGGCATATTGGACAGGGTGGGTTGGCTTGAAGGATAGGGTGGGTTGGCATGTTGGACCTGATGGGTTGGCTTGAAGGATAGGGTTGGTTGGCATGTTGGACAGGGTGGGTTGGCTTGAAGGATAGGGTGGGATGGCATATTGGACAGGGTGGGTTGGCTTGAAGGATAGGGTGGGTTGGCATGTTGGACCTGATGGGTTGGCTTGAAGGATAGGGTGGGTTGGCTTGAAGGACAGGGTGGGTTGGCTTGAAGGTTGGGGTGGGTTGACATGTGAGATGGTGGATTGTTATGTGGGACAAGGTGGAATGGCATGTGGAACATGTGGTGGGGTGTTATTGGGATTTCAGTTGTGATGGCATGTGGGTCATGCATGTAGTGGAATGATAGATCTGGTTTTCAGGTGTGATTTCAGGTTGGGATGGCATGTGTGACAGGCTGGAAGGTGTGTTATCAGCGATGAGGGGATTTGTATCATTTGCAATATCTAGTTTGGCATACATTAAACACTATATGTTCTGTATGATTTTGCTTAATGTTGCTTTAATTTACACTTGCACATTTTTCACACTGCTTGATACACATAACTTCTTACATTGGAAATTAGATTACAATTCAGGATGTAGTTCTGAGAATCTGTGGTGGTTGGGGAGGGCATGGGTTGGGGAGGGGTGGTTGGGGAGGGTTAGGGGTGAGTTATATAATGAAAAATAGCAGACTAAATGTTTCCACTTCCAAGAATGGTTTAAGATGAATTGAGGGTAGGTTTGATAGGTAAATGACTGAAATAATAATTGTAACATACCACATGGATGCTTTGTAGTATAATATTTCATTAGCATTGGCAAGTCAGGGCCTCTCATTTCTTTGTTGTTCAATAGATATAACTGAAAGAGTTGTTTCAAGTATAAAGACTGCTAGCTTTTACACGTTTTCTCAGTGAGTGACTGGGTGAGGTCGTAACCTTGAGTTTTTTTTTTTTTTTTCTTAAAATGTCTGGGAGAACTCCCAAGATACTTGAAGTAAATTGTTGTGAAAATCTAAAGCAAAGAAAAGGTAAATGCATCCTCTAAAGCTCTCGTAATTTAATATCACCTGCCCGAAGTAGCCAATTTTTGCATATATGTCTCTTAATAAGCCCATTCTCTATTTTAGCTTTGAATAATGGGGCATGCTGTCCTTCTGACAGTTCTAATTCACTATTTGAATGATTTTTTTTCTCAAATTTTCTTCAGATAGTAAAGTCCAATTTTCTTTACTAGATTATGTTTTACTACTTTCCTAACATAAATCTATCCAATGATTTTTGGGCCACAGAATTGTAGGTGAAAAATGATATAATACATAAAGACTTTGCAGAATCAGAGATTGTGACGTGACAACTCATCTGATAACTTGTTTTTACACAAATTAAACAGAACTTTGAATTTAATAAATACTTTAAAGGAATAAGATTTTTAAATGCTTTCTTTTAAGTTCCTCTTTCATATGAAATAAACTTTTTTGACCACTGAACTAATCCTTTCTGCAACAATTGCCATTTCCCTCTCACAGTCCACCACATCCTCCTTGCTTGCCCCCTGGACAACTTTTGCAGAGCTTCCTTTGCTCCCCACAACTCAAAAGTCAAGCTCTTTCAGAAAAACCCTGCGTATAAAATTATCTCCTTCCTTCATCATGCTTCCCTCTACAACCACATTTAGTCCTCCTCTCCCCCTTCCTTTCTTTACTTTGTTTTTTTACCCATGCACTTCCTCTCTTGATCCCAGCTTTCTGGCTTTTATTTCCCATATTTGGTCCTCTCCCAGTTCCCCCCCCCCCCCACCCCCTCCCGCCCCTCTATTTTGTTTTTTCACCCATGCACTTCCTCTCTGGATTCCAGCTTTCTGGCTTTTATTTCCTGTGTTTCTCTCAAATCTCCCCCTGTTTTCTTTTCTTCCTACCTCTGGAATGATCTAACCTCTCAGGCACAATTTGACCCTCGCTGTGGTGGTGCTGTTAAGCCCTCATTATTTGACCCTCACTGTCTTGGTGCTTTTAAGCTCCCAAACAAACAATCATTAAAGTCTTAAGTGCATTAAATGCACTTTTTTTCTTTTGAAAGTATTGAGTGCATAAACGTTGCTATTATATACTTTTTTGCTCTTTGAAAATCTAGTTTCCCTTATTTTTGTAAAGGTGACCCACTTCTTGCTAATAATTGTTGTGTGGTGATTTGCGAATATATGCAAGAGTAAAAAATAAAGAAACTGTTGTGAAATAATGTAATGTCACAGTGTTTAAGACCAGTTTGGTAAAAATTTAAAATGTTGAAGATTTTGAATCTATGCAAGGATGTTACAAGACAATTACAATATGTTCTTCAAATTAATAAGGTGATTCGCTGGCGACTGCTGTTACCTATTCAATTAATGATGAGATTTAGACTCATAACTTTAGGTTGAAATTTGAAATAAAGTGGATTTAAATTCGACTCTAAGAGGAGATAATTGAAATCGAATTTCTTATCTAAGCTAAAGTTATATGCCTAACCCTTTCGAAAAGGTTTAAAAGGCCAATCTGATCCAATTGTTTTGGGATTTTTCATGATTTTCAGGCTTTTTATTCCTTAGTGTTAACACATTTTTTATTTATCTAGCAAAGATGATATTTGTTTTCATATTTTCTCCCTTGTATAAAACAGATTGCTGGGGACTGTGACGCAGCTCATGAAGTAATTGGGAAAGCAAGAAGACTTCAGGTAAATGTTATTGACCAACATTATCAGGCATGTCTTTTTGATAGGGGTTTTGTGTACGCATACCAAAACATTGCTGAATCAGAATCTTTCATTTTCCAAATAGCAGTTTCCTCTTCTTCTGAATCACGGTCTGCAGTTTTTGTTCTTCTAATTTGTGCAAATGAGAACGGACACTTTTTTCAGTGTTGTCTGCAATTTCAGAATCATGACCAAAACAATATTGCAAGCAAAGGCGAAAACGATAGAGGTTGTTCGTAAGTCTTTGGTATGAAGACAAATGGATAGAAGTTGTTCGTAAGTCTTGGGTATAAAGACAAAACGATAGAAGTTGTTTGTAAGTCTTGGGTATAAAGACAAAAAGATAGAAGTTATTCGTAAGTCTTTGGTATAAAGACAAAAGGATAGAGGTTGTTTGTAAGTCTTGGGTATAAAGGCAAAAGGATAGAGGTTGTTCATAAGTCTTGGGTATAAAGAAAAAAGGATAGAGGTTGTTTGTAAGTCTTGGGTATATTGACAAAAGGATAGAGGTTGTTTGTAAGTCTTGGGTATAAAGACAAAAGGATAGAGGTTGTTCGTAAGTCTTGGGTATAAAGACAAAAGGATAGAGGTTTGTATGTCTTGGGTATATTGACAAAAGAATAGAGGTTGTTTGTAAGTCTTGGGTATAAAGACAAAAGAATAGAGGTTGTTTGTAAGTCTTTGGTATAAAGACAAAAGGATAGAGGTTGTTCATAAGTCTTTGGTATAAAGACAAAAGGATAGAGGTTGTTTGTAAGTCTTGGGTATATTGACAAAAGGATAGAGGTTGTTTGTAAGTCTTGGGTATAAAGACAAAAGGATAGGGGTTGTTTGTAAGTCTTTGGTATAAAGACAAAAGGATAGAGGTTGTTCATAAGTCTTGGGTATAAAGACAAAAGGATAGAGGTTGTTTGTAAGTCTTTGGTATAAAGACAAAAGGATAGAGGTTGTTCATAAGTCTTGGGTATAAAGACAAAAGGATAGAGGTTGTTTGTAAGTCTTGGGTATAAAGACAAAAGGATAGATGTTGTTTGTATGTCTTGGGTATATTGACAAAAGGATAGAGGTTGTTTGTAAGTCTTGGGTATAAAGACAAAAGGATAGAGGTTGTTTGTAAGTCTTGGGTATAAAGACAAAAGAATAGAGGTTGTTTGTAAGTATTTGGTATAAAGACAAAAGGATAGAGGTTGTTCATAAGTCTTGGGTATAAAGACAAAAGGATAGAGGTTGTTTGTAAGTCTTTGGTATAAAGACAAAAGGATAGAGGTTGTTCATAAGTCTTGGGTATAAAGACAAAAGGATAGCGGTTGTTTGTAAGTCTTGGGTATAAAGACAAAGGATAGAGGTTGTTTGTAAGTCTTTGGTATAAAGACAAAAAGGATAGAAGTTATTCGTAAGTCTTGGGTATAAAGACAAAAGGATAGAGGTTGTTCATAAGTCTTGGGTATAAAGACAAAAGGTTAGAGGTTGTTTGTAAGTCTTGGGTATAAAGACAAAAGGATAGATGTTGTTTGTATGTCTTGGGTATATTGACAAAGGATAGAGGTTGTTTGTAAGTCTTGGGTATAAAGACAAAAGGATAGAGGTTGTTTGTAAGTCTTGGGTATAAAGACAAAAGAATAGAGGTTGTTTGTAAGTATTTGGTATAAAGACAAAAGGATAGAGGTTGTTCATAAGTCTTGGGTATAAAGACAAAAGGATAGAGGTTGTTTGTAAGTCTTTGGTATAAAGACAAAAGGATAGAGGTTGTTCATAAGTCTTGGGTATAAAGACAAAAGGATAGCGGTTGTTTGTAAGTCTTGGGTATAAAGACAAAAGGATAGAGGTTGTTTGTAAGTCTTTGGTATAAAGACAAAAGGATAGAAGTTATTCGTAAGTCTTGGGTATAAAGACAAAAGGATAGAGGTTGTTCATAAGTCTTGGGTATAAAGACAAAAGGTTAGAGGTTGTTTGTAAGTCTTGGGTATAAAGACAAAAGAATAGAGGTTGTTCATAAGTCTTGGGTATAAAGACAAAAGGTTAGAGGTTGTTTGTAAGTCTTGGGTATAAAGACAAAAGGATAGAGGTTGTTTTTTAAGTCTTGGGTATATTGACAAAAGGATAGAGGTTGTTTTTAAGTCTTTGGTATAAAGACAAAAGGATAGAGGTTGTTCATAAGTCTTGGGTATAAAGACAAAAGGATAGAGGTTGTTCATAAGTCTTGGGTATAAAGACAAAAGGATAGCAGTTGTTTGTAAGTCTTGGGTATAAAGACAAAAGGATAGAGGTTGTTTGTAAGTCTTGGGTATATTGACAAAAGGATAGAGGTTGTTTGTAAGTCTTTGGTATAAAGACAAAAGGATAGAGGTTGTTCATAAGTCTTGGGTATAAAGACAAAAGGATAGAGGTTGTTTGTAAGTCTTGGGTATAAAGACACAAGGAAAGAGGTTGGTTGTAAGTCTTGGGTATATTGACAAAAGGATGGAGGTTGTTTGTAAGTCTTGGGTATAAAGACAAAAGGATAGCGGTTGTTTGTAAGTCTTGGGTATATTGACAAAAGGATAGAGGTTGTTCGTAAGTCTTGGGTATAAAGACAAAAGGATAGAGGTTGTTCATAAGTCTTGGGTATAAAGACAGAAGAATAGAGGTTGTTTGTAAGTCTTTGGTATAAAGACAAAAGGATAGAGGTTGTTCGTAAGTCTTGGGTATAAAGACAAAAGGATAGAGGTTGTTCATAAGTCTTGGGTATAAAGACAAAAGAATAGAGGTTGTTTGTAAGTCTTGGGTATATTGACAAAAGGATAGAGGTTGTTTGTAAGTCTTGGGTATAAAGACAAAAGGATAGAGGTTGTTTGTAAGTCTTGGGTATAAAGACAAAAGGATAGAGGTTGTTTGTAAGTCTTGGGTATAAAGACACAAGGAAAGAGGTTGGTTGTAAGTCTTGGGTATAAAGACAAAAGGATAGATGTTGTTTGTATGTCTTGGGTATATTGACAAAAGGATAGAGGTTGTTTGTAAGTCTTGGGTATAAAGACAAAAGGATAGAGGTTGTTTGTAAGTCTTGGGTATAAAGACAAAAGGATAGAGGTTGTTTGTAAGTCTTGGGTATAAAGACACAAGGAAAGAGGTTGGTTGTAAGTCTTGGGTATAAAGACAAAAGGATAGAGGTTGTTCATAAGTCTTGGGTATAAAGACAAAAGGATAGCGGTTGTTTGTAAGTCTTGGGTATATTGACAGAAGGATAGAGGTTGTTCGTAAGTCTTGGGTATAAAGACAAAAGGATAGAGGTTGTTCATAAGTCTTGGGTATAAAGACAGAAGAATAGAGGTTGTTTGTAAGTCTTTGGTATAAAGACAAAAGGATAGAGGTTGTTCGTAAGTCTTGGGTATAAAGACAAAAGGATAGAGGTTGTTCATAAGTCTTGGGTATAAAGACAAAAGAATAGAGGTTGTTTGTAAGTCTTTGGTATAAAGACAAAAGGATAGAGGTTGTTCATAAGTCTTGGGTATAAAGACAAAAGGATAGAGGTTGTTTGTAAGTCTTTGGTATAAAGACAAAAGGATAGAGGTTGTTCATAAGTCTTGGGTATAAAGACAAAAGGATAGCGGTTGTTTGTAAGTCTTGGGTATAAAGACAAAAGGATAGCGGTTGTTTGTAAGTCTTGGGTATAAAGACAAAAGGATAGAGGTTGTCTGTAAGTCTTGGGTATAAAGACAAAAGGATAGAATTAAATCTATTCAACAAATGATGCAATTTTGTGGTTTTTACTAAATCATTTACCTCTGTGCAAAATTGACTTTCTGCAATTTTCTGAATGGCAAGCAGCTGTTGTGTTGTGATTTTTCTGAGTTACGATCTGCAATTCTTCAGTTTTTTTCGAAACATGGCCAAAACATTTTAAAAGTAGAAAACAAAAAAAGGTTCTAATGTTTGCATCTGCAGGAACACTCTTGTAAGCAGATAATGGAATGAATTTCCATTTTACATCAGATCTTCCATTACTATTGGTTCCTTTAAAAAGAATTTAAAGACTTACCTAATGTCTAAGGATTTTGTCAATGTTTAATAATTGTTGTTTTGTTATATAATTATTTTGTATTTTTGTATTTATTGTATACGACCGATTTCACATGCACAAAAAATGATTTTACTTCATTAAATAGGCCCACTGCAGTGATCCTGGTATCATTTGAAAGAGCTTGAATACTTCTTTCAGAAAATGCAACATTTTGATGGGGGTTATGTTGAAGATTTTTGAAAAAAGATGGGTTGAAATAAAGTAAATGAAAGAAATGGACAAAATTTAATGTAAAACAATTTTTTCTCTCAAAGATTTACTTGTCATACTTCCAGACCTTGCTTTTTCCTGAAAACTCGTGAGGAACTTACAAAGACATCAAAGCATCCAATTCCGGTGGATGATTTTTAGCCTTTTTGAATTCTAAATTTGGGGAAAACCAAAAGCTTCCAATCATGACACAACTCACCCACATGAAATATACCGTAAGAAAGGCCAATTCACATGCTTTTGATTGAAATAAAGAAGAGCAACTATGCCCTCTTTATTCATGCCGATATATAAGTATGAATACAAATCCTCATAGTAAGACATACGCAATGTAGTCTAGCAGTAACGTGTGGGATTTCTGTGTGGGCACCCCAGGTTCGAATACCACACTGGATGCACGGCTTTGTTTTTCGCAAGTAATTACAGCCGTGATTATTTCTTTGTTTATCTTTATTAATTTTGCATATTTTGCTTTGAAAAAAAAAATATACTGGGTATCAATGGAAAGGAAATAACACAAACAATTTAAATTATGTAAAAAAATCCTCCATTTTCATTACTCACAAGAAAAATTAAAAGCTTAAGATATTGGCCTAATTTGGCTGAAATTTACAAATTTGCATATTTATGTCGATGTTTTCTTTATTTTAACTTTTTTTGTGAAAAGTTTGTCTTAGCATTAAAAAAAACCAAACTTGTAGCGATACAAAGCAAAGGGAAAGTTTTGAAAATCAATTTTGGAGGGAAAAAAATCTGAAAATTTTTAGTCACGTTTTGGACCCCCTGAGATTCTAAGGGGTAAGTCAGAGGTGAGTGCTATTCAAATTCACTTTGCCAATTTGTCACGGGATATTATTCAATGCTACTTAGGGGTGTGTCTCCTCTCCTCCAATCACATCATAGAAAACAAACAAGAGTAGGTGCGATAGCTGAGTAGGTGGGGTTCAAATAGAAGTCTACACATTGTAATATATCCATTACCGTAGATCTAATTTAATCAAACTTAATTTGGTAGTGCCAAAATTTAGTTCAAGAGTGTTGGGGTCATGTGTAATTCACTTCATAAATATTCTTGAGGAGGTGAGGCCTTGCATGATTATCAAAACATTCTTCAGTACTATTTCTTCTATCTAACAAAAAATCCCACAATATTCAAGATGCTCTTATGTTTTAACCAGTATTTTTACATCAGAACCTCAACATGTGGTTGCGTTCTGATTTTTGAAACCACCAAGTAAATGTGGAAGGAATTATATAATATGAAAGTTTACTTGCTTATTTTAGGTGGCGTGCACAGATGACCAATACAAGTCCATGTCAGAAGCTGTGAAAAACCATCTTGCCCAGACGGTCATCGTAGACAGACTTGAGAGTGCCAACGATGTGTCTGCTGCCCTTACTCTAATTCAAAGGGGAGTTCAAGTTATCGCAGGTCTTTACGGCGATTCCATAACTGACGTCATGCACAATTCCTTGTTGAACGCTCTCTTTGAAGATGCACTGACAGATGGTGCTATCTCTTATTCAAGTAGGGCTTCATCTGCTTCCAGCCAGTCAGAAATGAAAACCAGAAGGACGTTTGATATTTTAGTAGAAATAAAAGAAAACGATCGCTGGATCATCCATAATGTTGCGGTATCCTCCACAAGTATTTTTCTGGAGCAGAGTGTGCATGTTCAGGAGAGAGTGAGGCTGGGGCTGGGGGCTAATACAACTGATATAAACCAACAGATTATTGTCCAAATCTTAGAAGTAGATTATTCTGACAGTATGTAGTGTTGAGTTTGGGGGTCTCACATAGTGAGGTACTCAAATATATCATTGCATAAAACAAGGGGCTATGGGCTATTTAGTAATTAAAAAGTGCTACATGTATGTCTACTTTTAATGACACCAGCCTCAAAGTGATACATTATTATTATTATTATTATTATTATTCACAACTTCTACAGCGCCAAATCCAAAAAAGGCTCTTGGCGCTTTACAAAAGACAAAACATGAAAGACACAATAAAAGCTTAAATACAGTAAAACGATACAAGGGCCTAAACAGTATAAAAACCTTAATAACCGATACAAGGGCCTAAACAGTAATATAAAAAGGTATATACAAACTATAAAAGCAGTAAAAAGCGAGGTAGAAAGGTATAAAACTACATTCCTCATTGCACATTGCCACATTCTGTAAGATTTTAAGTTCAAAGCTACCCATAAAATGAATTCTCTTAAAAAAAGAGATTCTTATCATTTGTTGTGTTTTGAAGCAGTGATGACTTAATTTCATTGTTACTTTTTTTATTGATTGGACCAAGCAGCATTGCAAGATGATTTTCGAAGCCATCAAGTAATTCTTCAAAAATATATGGCTCATTCTTTTTCAGAAGCAGTCTTTTCTCAACGAAAGTTTTCTTATAATAATCAGGGGTGTATTATTCATCATGTCAATCATGAACTTTAAGATATATAGAATTAGATATATTTTATAGTTTTCTATTCTAAGATATAGATATTTACTTCAAGTTATACCTTACCTTCCATGCTATAATATGCAATCTGGTCACACGACCTGATTCAAACGCACTTCTAACCGAACCTAAAAAACGCAGTAACCAGCCAAGCCCTGACCTCCATAATACCTCTGTACCACCTCACTCTTTTTCAGCGCGTCGTTGTCACTAACATCGCTGAAAACTGGTCATTTTTATTTTATTTTTAATTAACCTTTCTAACTCTTTTCTCTTGGCAGCTTCTACCTGAAGGGTTTTACGCTGCCTGTTCTCATCTGGCTCGCCTTTTCAAGTCTTCGAGAGAAGGGTGAGGTAGCCATGGGTCCGAGATTTCTTGGCCGACCCACGACTTTACCCGTGTAGCCTACACTTAGGATAGCGGGTTTTTGTCTCCATTCGTACATAGCGAGTGGCTAGTTTGAGAGCGTCCTACTCTCGTGGTGGGTGTTTTAGGTCCTAGAGCACAGGTTGTGCCTGTCTAGGGGACCTCTCGCCCCGGGAATTAGTCTTTTTCTCCCTTAGCCCCACCCGCCTCGAGGTGACCCTAGCGTTATACTATGTATAGTGTTTAGCACGTTAGGATATTTCAGTACACCTCGTATGCATTAGGCCAATTTCCTTTTTCGATTTTGGCGCATGCGCATTGGGTCATAGTCACCGCTGGGTAAATGTGGGGTCGCCCTGTAACAACTCTAGGGAGCTACAGTTGTTACTAGCGAGCTTATTTTCGTTTTCACGTTAACATTATTTTTATTTTTCTTACACAGATTTGAGATGAAATATTTAATTTTCAGGATTGAAATTGGGGTGTCGGAGAGACCGTGGGTGGGTCTCTCCGACGACCTAATTACAGGGAAAATAATCTTTCCTTTTTATCTTTACAGACCTCAAGTACACAGTGGTTGGTGTTTCCCACGCTACCCCGGCACTAGTAAAGTCATTACGTTGGATGCGTTTTCTCGGGTTTCTAAAGTTTTTCAGATAGAAAATTTTTTCGTTTAAAATTTTTTTCTGTTAAAGCAAGTGTTGTTGTTCTGTTTAGAATGCTATGCCTCGTCTCTCTTTAGCGTGTCCGTAAGATCATAGTTACTTTGCCGTGTTTAGGTTTGTACGCATGGACATACGTTCTTCTCTTAAGAAATTTATTTTTCAGTGAAGAATTTTTCTGTTTAAGAGAGTTTTGATGTTCTGTTTAGACTGCTAGGCCTCGTCTATCTTTAGCGTGTCCGTAAGATCATACTTACTTTGCGTATTTGTGTATGTACGCATGGATATATGTTCTTCTCTTTTCAGATATAAAAGAAATTCACTGAGAAGGTTACGCTCTTAGAGGCGTTGCGCCTAGAGCGTAACGGTAAGAGAGAGAGATAACCTCTTAGGGGCGTTACGAACGTCGCCTAAGTTGTAGTAAACACGGTTCCAAAGCGGTTCCATTGGACAGTCCCCGGCGATTCCCAAGCCCTATCACGCGGGCATTGTGCGAGTCGGGGGCGGTTCCATACGGTTCCGAGTCCATACGGTTCGCGGCCCGTTGTTACGGGCGAACAGTTCCATTGGACGGTTCTGTGAGTCCATACGGTTCCGCGGCCCGTTGTTACGGGCGGACGGTTCCATTGGGCGGTTCCGCGGCCCGTTGTTACGGGCGGACGGTTCCATTGACCCGGTTCCATACGGTTCCGCGGCCCGTTATTACGGGCGGGCGGTTCCATTGGTCGGTTCCATACGGTTCTGCGGCCCGTTGTTTACGGGCGGACGGTTCCATACGGTTCCGTTGGACGCGTCTGGACGGTTCCGCAGCCCTATGTGCGGGCATTGTGCGGTTCGGGACGGATCCATACGGTTCGGGATCCATACGGTTCCGCGGCCCGTTGTTACGGGACGGACGGTTCCGTGGTCCATACGGTTCTGCGGCCCGTTGTTACGGGCGGACGGTTCCATTGGGCCGGTTCCGTGATCCATACGGTTCCGCGGCCTGTTGTTACGGGGCGGGCGGTTCCACGGTTCCAGCGGCCCGTTTGTTCTGAGGGCGGACGGTTCCATTGGAGCGGTTCCATACGGTTCCGCGGCCCGTTGTTACGGGCGGACGGTTCCATTGGGCGGTTCCGCGGCCCGTGTTTACATCGGTCCGTATTTAACGGGTTAACGTGACATGCGGTTTAATCGATTATCGCCCACTAGCTCGTGGTCAGGTGACAGGTGACATTCTTGACAAGAAGTATAGCATTGACAGTTATTTTTCTTCTTGATCCCGTAGCCATTAGCTACGCAGTTCCACGGCTCGTGAACGCAATTAAGACTGTCTCGTTGAGCGTTACAAGTTCCGTATTTATTTTCACCAGTATCATGGACATGAAGGACAGGTCCCAGTGTCGATGTTTTACACACCCAGGATGTCGTGATGCGTAGCGTGCAAACGCTTCTTTAAAGTACGCTCGGTGACATCCATCTCGCGTGTTTGGCGTGCAGATTATGCTGCGAGTCAAATCCCTGTACTCTTTGCAGCGATTGGGATCTAGCGGCGTGGTCGGGCACAGACTCCACCGCGACCGGTACTTTCAAAAGCGGCGGAGAAAGTGGAGAAGCGGCGGTCTGATAGGCCCTCTTCGTCTCCCCACCGCCACCCAGGTCCAAAGCCAGGGAGGCGGGGCGCCGCCACTCCTAGCGGGCGCCTCTTGAAAGACGTGCGTACACCGTCACGGTTAATCCGAAGTATAGCATTGAGACAGCTATTTTTCTTCTTGGTCCCGTAGCCAACGGCTACGACAGTTATCGGTTCCCGGCCCATGTTTACGGGTCCATACGGTTCCACGGTCCGTGTTTCACGGTCCCACGGTTCCATTGGGCGGTTCCACGGCCCGTGTTTACGGGTCTGTGCGGTTCCATCACGATTCCACGGTCGGCGTTTACGGGTCCTTTCGCTTCCATTGGCGGCTCCAGTGAGCGGAACTTATCTTTAATGGGATAACGTACACTGTCACGGTTCACCGGTTATCGCCCACTAGCTACTACGCTCGTGGTCAGGTGACAGATGACTTTCTTTACAAGAAGTATAGCATCACGACAGCTATTTTCTTCTTGGTCCCGTAGCCATTAGCTACGCAGTTCCACGACTTCGTGCAAGCGCCAATTAAGATTGTCTGCGTTGAACATTACCGTTCCGTAATTATTTTCACCAGTATCATGGACATGGAGGACAGGTCCTCGGCGTCGATGCTCTACACACCCTTGATGTCCCGGCGTGGCGTGCTAACGCTTCTTTGATTACGCTCGGTCACATCCATCTCACGCAGCGTTACGGCGTGCAGATTATGCTGCGAGTCCATTCGTGGTACTCTTTGCAGCGATTGGGTTCAAGCGGCGTGGTCGAGCACAGACTTCACGCGACCGGTATTTTTAGGTGCGACCGAGAGCGTGCGGCTCGGTGTTCGGATGCGTACGGCTCCGTAGTTTTGTAGCGGGATATCGTACACGTCACGATTTACCGGATATGCACCGCTAGCTCACGAGCTATGTGGCCAGGTGACAAGTGATAATCTTCACAAGTAGTATAGCGCCGTGAGAGCTATTCTATTCATGGTTCCGTGGCCATTAGCTACGCAGTTCCACGATCATGTGAACACCATTTATATGATTATCCGCGTTGAGCGTTACATTTCGCAATTACTTTCACCAGTATCGTGAGGCACGGAGGACAGGCCTCCGTCGCGTCGATGCGATACGCACCTCAGAGGTCCCGCTTTGCATAGCGTGCAAGCGCTTCTAGACCGTGCGGGCCTGTATGCGACTTCAGAGTTTTTGCAGCGGGATAACGTACACTGCACGATGAACCCGAAGTTGAGTTAGCTAGCTAGGAAGCTGCTTGGTCATAGCTACGCTGTTCCACGGCCGTGTGAACTGCCTCTGTAGGATTTTCGGCTGAGCGTCACAGTTCCGCGATGTTTTGCGCCTATATCATCGACACGACGGGCAGGTCCCTAGTGTCGGTGCGTTCTGGCGCCTTGACTGTCCTGCGATCGTCGCATGTAGCGCTTCTTAGGTTGCGCTTTGGTGTTTCGACATGTTCAAACCCGTGTACACGCTGTGGTCCTCGGTTCGCGATGGGACGGTAGGCCCACAAGAGCGGCGCCCTACGGGTCTTACGTGAGTTAGTCCCCTTTTTACGGCTAGTTGTAGAGCCATTGGATTACTTGCGGGTCCATTAGGGTCCGTGACGGCTCGATGTCCGGTTCCATACGGCCCCCCATGGCTTGTTTCACGGCCCGTAAGTGTCCGTAACACAACAGCGGCTCCGTCCGGGGCATGGGATGGCGTTTGGGTCTGTAGTGCTGCTTAGTTCTACAGCAAGGTAGCGTACAGCGTCACGTCACACCCGTTAGTTTCGGACATCCCCCGTCCGTGTGAGCTGACTTGGTGAGATTTTCGCGTTGAGCGTCGCGGTTCGCATAGTTTTTCACCAGTTCATGGACACGAGGGGCGAGTCCCCGTTTGTCGATGCGTCACGCTCCCAGGATGCGTCGCGTGTTAGCGCTTGCTCGGGTTTCGAGGCCTAGCGCTCGGGTGATAAGATTTTCTTCTTTACGGGAGGCATACCATCACGAGAGCTATTCCCTCCGTGTTACGTAGTTCCACGACCGTTCAAACTACTCTGAATGTGATTCTTGCGTTGAGCGAGACCTTCGGCTCACATTCTACAGATATTAACGCGGTTTTTACGTCACGATAAACCCGGTAACGGAACCGGGATATTGCGACCGTTAGCGCGTGTTGCAGTGTTCGCGGTCGTTTTTTCTTGCTGGGGCGTTTTTAGCGTTCGGCGGCAGTCCCCACGGCGTAGCCGCCCGGCCAGCGGCTCCAGTGATTTTATACAAGCGGAGTTAACGGCCTATACCAGCAGCGGCGGCTGTAGTAGAGGACCAGTAGCCATGAACTACTGAGTTCGCGGCCGTTTCTCTTACCGGGACGCGTACTGAGTCGGCGGTAGTCCCCTCTTCCCCACGCAGCTACCGGTTTCGTAGCTCCGTGATGAAACAAACTCAGTTTCGACTCGTATAGCTTGAGTGGCACGTGAACTCCTCCGTATTTCTTACGGCCTCAAGTTTATATATATTTTAACTATTCTCAGCGGGCGGCGTGCTGCGTACATCTTCCTACTGGCGTAGCCACTTACCGGTGGCCCGTGGTGAATAGAGGTATAATGAGATAACGACTCACGTTACAGGTGTAGTAATGCGTTCACGCTATCGTGGACCTAGGCGGTCCTTTTGTACTGATAGCTACTACGTTCGGGACACGTACCAGTACCAGTTGTCCCCTCGGCGTAGCCACGAGCTTTTGCTCCGTGGTGCACAGAGACATCGTTGGCGGAGGACTCGTGGTTTTTACTTGTCATGCTGGCGCCTTTGTAGACCCATAAGCGGATCTATAATACTTAACGGGTTGCGTGCTTTGTGCGGCGTAAGTCCCCCCCAGTAGCCACGCGCTTTTCAGCTCCGTGGTGCAGGGTGTTTAACAGTCCGTGTAGTATACACAGGGCGTCACCTCTTCGTGATTTCTACCCCAGTGTTGGGGTTTATGACTCATACGGTTGGCGTGATACGTTACCCCTACTTGTCAATATTACCTCCATGAAGGATATTTTTCTTGACCATAGGTGGCCTTTTGATAGACAACCTTACGTTTGGGGTAGCTATTACCAACAACGGCACTTATGGTTCATTCCATACTTTAACACCTTACAGCTGCTTCCTTGCGGTTTCACGGCCTGTTACTTAACTGCCCGTACAGACATACGGTATTCGTTTTTCTCGCGCCCGTGGCCGTAGGCTCCAGCGGTTTCAAGGTTGTTACTATCGTGAAAGTGCGTTAACACTTTCTCCAGTCAACTTCTTAGACAAGTTTCGCTGTTGATAGGCGTGGCCTGGAGCTACGCGGTCCCGCAACTGCTACAGTTTTCGGACCCGGCTTGAATGCCGTCGACTATGTTATGCGGCCGGCGGTCTTACGACCCATGCCGTCTCACAGCTACATGGCCTTACACGGTTGGCAGCCCTTCTTGTATCGTTTTATATTAACGGCCTGCCTTTTGTTTCGCTAGCCTTTGATTTTTGGTCAGTCGTTTTCAACAACCTTTGCTCAGGGTCGGCAGTTTTTCTGGACTGCGGATGGTGTCGTTCAGTCCCTCCGCTTTACCGCGTTCAGTCGGTGGTAACCCCCTTTGGTGGTGGTGCGGGTGCTCCCACCTGGGGTAAGGAGCGAAGTTTTCACCCGTCAGATATCGCCGCCGGGGCTTCTTGTTCAAGGTCGGGGCACTTTTCTTGTGACCCCTTCTGTCGGAAACTTGGGCGGGTGCTTTTGACCTTTTTCGTCTCGGCGCAGGGCGAACTTTGGCTGCTCAAGACCTTGCAGGCTTCACGTCACGAGCCTCTGGTCAGGGCGATTTTTGTCTCTTTCCCGGGCTCCGGCGGACTGCATCTCAGTCCCGGGCGCTAACCGTTGATGGTGTAGCCACGGCCCGCCTTTCCTCGGCGTAGCATGGCTTTTCTGAGGGTTGTTCGCCTCCCGTTGTGGAGGTGGGCCTCTCTCAAGCTTAGTTCCGTCATGAGCTCTGGGATAACTTGCAGCTATCCACCAGGGTTTTTCCAGTGGGGTCTCACGGTCTTTGACTCGCGACCACTGGTAAGTTCTGGGAGATCTCTTCGTAGTGTGTCATGTGACATTTTTCTCCGATAGATCATCCAGTGGCTTTCTTTTAAAGTAGTCTGAACTGTTCATAGAAGAGCAGCGGTATGCACTCGGGTTCGGGGCATAACCTCTTTTCACGGGATCTCTCATGCCGCCGTTCGAGAAACCGCTTTTTGCGGTTTTTCTCTTGTTTTTGGTCTGACTCACTTTTCGACGTTCGTGTTCCCCCGCTAACTTTAGCTCTTACGCGGTTATGCGCTAACGAATTTTTCCCTTGTCCGGTATTTCTTCAATTCGTTTTTCGTTGGTACACGCCGTTCCCAATCGTAGTTTCCTCGCGGTTCTGTCTCGTGGGCCGAATCCGGTGTGGTTAATGGCGTTTTTGTGGACACTTTGCTGTAATTGTGTCCAAACGCTCTTCCGGTTGGCTTGTTTTTCTGGGCTTTTCGCTCAGGTTCTTTGAGGTTTTCCTCCGTTACTGTCAACGAATGGTGCCTTGTTCGGTTTGACTGTACCTCGCCATGGTTTACTATGTTTTAGTTCTTCCCACTCTTGAGGTCTTTCATCCTTCCGAGGTGAAGGAATTTAGATCCTTTAAACGGGATTCGGTTCGTGTGAGTTTTCGTACCAGCCATTAATAAAAAAATAAAAAAATGTGCGGCAATCTGAACTCCCTTCCTTCCTATCCTCGGTTGCAATCTGATTGCATATTATAGCATGGAAGGTAAGGTATAACTTGAAGTAAATTTACCCGCTAAAGCGTATCGGGGATATTTACGAGAGTTATACTTACCTTCCATGCATCCCGCCCGCCTCCCCTCTCGTTCAGGCCTCGGTGGAATGTTGAGTGAGGTGGTACAGAGGTATTATGGAGGTCAGGGCTTGGCTGGTTACTGCGTTTTTTAGGTTCGGTTAGAAGTGCGTTAGAATCAGGTCGTGTGACCAGATTGCATATTATAGCATGGAAGGTAAGTATAACTCTCGTAAATATCCCGCTCACGCTTAGCGGGTAAATTTTTATATTGAAGTTGTTTAACCCTTGGTAACCCATGCGGTCATGACACGACCTTGTTGACATGCACTATTCAAAAAATGATTTTGCTTCGTCAAATAGGCCCACAGCAGTGATCCTGGTATCATCTGAAAGAGCTCGAATAGTCTGTAAATAAATTAACAATTTTTGATGAGGGCTATATGGAGAAATATTTAGTAAACTCGCTTAAAAATGGTTAACACGCAAAAAATTCCCTCAAATTTCATTGTTTTTCAAAACTTACTTTCCATACATCTAGACCTAGCTTTTGCCAGAAAAGCTGCGAAGAAGTCAAAAGACATCGATTCATCCAATTCCTGTCAATATTTGACTGCCATAATCATCAATATCTGTTTTGGGCAAAAGTTGTGCAAAATTTCATGATTTTTAGCTTTTTGAGACCAATTTTTGACAAAAATCATAGTTCCTGATCACAAGATATTTACCGTATGCCAAATTTTTTGCCAGAAAGCTTATTAAACACATTTTCAATTGAAACCTAAAAGAGCGACTACCCCTTCTTTGCAACGTGTATGGCCTGGGTTCGAATACCGAACTGGGTGCGCAGCTTTGTTTTCTCCCTTCTTTGCAATGTATATGGCCTGGGTTTGATTACCGAACTGGGTGCGCAGCTTTGTTTTCTGCGAGTAATTACACTAGTGATTAGTTTGTTTATTTTTATTGTTTTTGCATGTTTTGCTTTGAGAAATTTTTTTTAGACTGGTATCATTGAAATGGAAATTTCACAAACAATCTAAATATGTAAAAAAAATCCTCCATTTTCATTATTCACAGGAAAAAAATACAAGCTCAAAAGAATTAGCCTAATTTTGCCTAAAATTTGCATATTTATGTTGATATTTTCTTTATTTTGACTTTTTATTGAAAAGTTTATAAACCAAACTTGCCAGTAATAGAAAAAGTAAGGGAAGTTGTGGAAAGTAATTGTGAAAAATTGCAGTCACGTTTTGGACCCCCTGGGATTCTAAGAGTTAATTGTAGATTAAGTAGGGGGCTAACATT
>JAIGNY010004503.1:32500-40000 GCA_020152595.1 Chiridota heheva
GGTGCTTTTGGAGGGGAAATAAACGCTCGAGGTTTACAAAATACTCCTGGATTCGATTGTATATCAAGAGAAAGAGTTTATTTTGTGATTTTCAAGAGTAATTTCATACCTAATTTCGAGACTACCCGTCATACCAGAATAGCGTTTGAAAAACTAGATACCTCCCAATTTGTATAACTGAAGTTTAGATAAGTAGGTCCCATAAGTATTTTACAGACCCAATTTACCTCATTTAATAATATGAGGTAACATTTATCACAAATATTGACATTTAAAAAAATTGTATTCCTATCAGCCAACAATTGAACACAATTTTCTGAAATTTAGTGAGAGGGGCTCTAGGCCCCAAACCGTGACAGCTTTCATATTTTGCCTCGAAAATGAGTAGTTTATCTATTACTTTTTTGGTATTTTGTGGCAAAAGTTGAGCTTTTTTTTCATATCATGGACCCCTACCCCCTTCCACCTTCCAATAGGTCAGCACTGTTTAATAGGAACCCCTTCGTTGAATTATTTAGACCACTTCACTGTGAAGGGGCAGGCTCCCAAAATAAGTTGCATTTTATGCAGCTATTCTTATATACATAGCATGGGACTTCAACATGCTCTGTAGTCAGTGGTGTAGCCATGGGGGTTGGACCCCCTTTTCACAGGAAATTTGGATAATCTTTGTTTATATACATTTACATTTTGCTTTTCAAAATTGCCTTCAGAATTGGCTAAATTTGAACACTTGTCTTTAGACAGCTGGCAGTTGGAGGGGGTCTTGAATGCTGGCTACACCACAATCAGTGGTGCAGCTATCGTCCATGGGAGATATTGTGTTCGGGGCCCTTGTCCAAGTGTTTGCAATATGACATTGCTTGAGCCGCTTACATTTACGTTGAGATGTACGCAATCATTTTAATCACACTAGCATAGTATGGAGGTTTACCCATTAAAACTGGTAGCTCGTTGGTTAGAGACCCTGGAAATAGAAGCACAAACCTGATATGCTGGCACTTTTATCTCCAAGTCACTTGTGTCCTTACCAAGAACGTCGCTGGGGTATTTTGATTGAGCTCAGGGCCTTAGGAATGGTGGTGGTGGCAAGGGTATGAGGGGAGGAGGAGTGGGGGTGAGGCATCAGTTTCACAACTAGGTGGAATAATGAAGGTTTCCCGAAGAGGAACGGTTGGATTTCCAAGTGCCATGTTAATTTCCCAATTGGCATCCCATTTTTTTGTTTACCCTTCCCCCCTCCCTTTTATAATGATGTCTCTGCTCCTTACCAACCATGTTGTAGCACACATGGTAGGAATGTTTACCTCTTAAACTGTTATATTTCACCTGTGTAACATGGAACTCCAGACTTGGTTTAATTAATATTCCAGCTTTAAGTAAGTCTGTCCGTCTGTCATGAATTTAAGTGGTTCTTCTTCTGTGCAATGTGGGACAAACTGTCAGTTGGGAGTAAATATGGTGGGGACATAAGGCGCACTTTCACTAAGTAATCCATCGGCGAATAAAACTCTTGACTAATAGATGATCACAAATAGTTGCACGTAAGGGGAATACAGAATACCGCTGAGGAGCAGTCCCTACCACGGGAGCTTGAATAACCTATAATATTACCTATTATGAGGGCTGGGCAACCTATCGCAAACAATCATGGGAAAGGCCTGAGAGGAGTAAAATGATAGGGAAATCAGTGACTATAAGGCATACAAGTGATGTAGTCAGAGGGCTGTGCTGCATCTCCTTGTCACTGTCAGTCTGTCAATGTTGTAATAATGTTTTCATCTGGATGTGCTTAAAGATAATCTGAATGATCTAAGCTGCTTCCAAGTTCCAAACAGAATTTGAAGTCACTACAAATTTTCCATTCACCGAATTCCATCCCCTCTTCTGTGTGAATGAACCGTTTTTAGAAAAAGCTGAATGTTTAATACAGATCTTAAGGCTGCACATGAGTGGTATAACCTAATGAATAGCCAAATGTGGCACCACCACAGTACTAGAGAGTCCCCAACCCAATGAGCATATCTAAACTAAGATCATGATAGCAATTTTTCATTTTGTAGCACTTGTTTTTTTCAATTCCAATTAAATTTTACAACTGATAGTGCATTACTCTTTTCCCATTATCTATTAAATCATTTAAAAAATAAGCATTTCAAAATTGGTCATAACTTTTCTCTGGGCTGTCAGATTGCATAGAAAATCTTTTCAGTATTACTTTGATACTTTCAATCCTTGTTTCTGACAACAACAAAAAGATCAAAATATTGAATTGGTTTAGTGTTACACAATACATTACTTTGCAAATGCAGGACATTCATGTGTACCTTGCTGGTCTATTACAATAAGCCTGTTTGCTATTTCAATTTAAAAAGTGGCTCATCAGACCTAAAGTAACCTAAAACACAAAATATATACAAAACTGGTATGTCTATCCTTGTTTGAGGCAGATGAAATGATAGATAAATAATTAGGGGATAAATGGTACACAAATACAAATACTCACATAACACTTAAGGAAAGTCAAAGAAAATACTTTATTTGATAGTACAAGTTATCTCTTTCGGTTCAAATGTGTGTCTTGTTTCAAGTCCATCACAAATAAGCAATGCATTAAACCCTTCATATATATATAAGTGCTTCTTTAAAGATATATGGATGTGTAGCAGCAACTTATGCTAAATTCCTTTAAAATCCATGGAAAATAGCACAAAACAAACCATCCACATCGGTTAAAAATTGACCATTTTTGAGCATTTTGAATTTTCAGGCCAAAATATGCAAATTTGTGTTTCTCTTTATGTTCCTCTTCTGATGTACGAGTGGGCAGAAATTCCTATTTCCTTATGTAACCCCTTTCTTTTGTTTATTAATTCATTGTCACACATTTGTGAAAAATGGAAAGGAATTTTAACCAAAAGTTTTTAAGTGTTAGTCTAAGGAATAGACTTGTCCTCATTTTTAAAAACTGAAATTTATAAAGGAAATATAACAAATTACATAAAGCTTTTGACCTACCCATTCGTAAACTTTGAAACTTTGATTTGGACTACAGGTATATTTCACTTTACATCTGAGCAAGCTTGATATGTTTGCTTTAAAAGACCAGACATCAGTTAAATGATGTAAATTAAATTTAGTTTTAAATTGAGTATTTTAAAGCTTTGTGAAATAATACAACAAATAATTGTTCACACAAATGCAGTGTTGGTTGTCTTGTGAGTGGAACTGCCCTTCATTTCCTGTTTTTGTTCTTCGAGATTGTTCATTTAGGTTTTGCTATACACATTTTTTTGACCAAATGTGTTTTTTGTTTTTGAGCTCTAGTTTTGAGCTCTTTCAGTGTTTGAGCAGAGGCAGATTTCATATATTTTTGCAAGTAGCACAAAGAGTAATTTCAAGTAGGCAAGACAGCATTTTAACAATGTAAACATTGACCCTTACATTTTTGGCTGCAAAAGTCATGATTTATATTACAAATCTTAGATCTTTTTCCTCTAATGTACACTGTTCTGAAATTAATATGATTTCTTATTTCTAGATATACCGCATAGGGGCCTTAGAGCAATATGCATGATAGCATTTTGTGTACAAATCAATTGTTAGCTTTCTTATTATTGAAGGTGAGAAAAATGGCAGCAATATAATAGCAGAACTATAAAAAAGAGTAACACTCCATATGCAACCGAACTACACCGAATCTATACTCTTTTCAATCTACAAAAACAATATGACAGAATAAATGAACTGTAATGACAAGATTTGTGAAGATGGCATCGGAGGGGCAGGGCGGGCTGCCTCTGTGAATCAGCAAAGCTAGGGGTCTGAGCCAGATAATGATAAAGAGTATGCTTCAAATCAACTCAGAAAAACAGCTCTACCTACAGACCTATGTGTTTAACTTTACAAAAAGCCAGAATTTTGATAAAATTGTTTTTGGAACAAACAAAAAGCAAACAAAACATTTTGTTGTAATTTAAAGTAGTTCAAATTTTATAAACTTGATATACAAAGGCGTTTGATAAGGTAAATATACAATGTATGATCGGGCACTGCAAACTCATCTTCAAAAAATTAATATCATGTTATGTTTTTTGTTTTATATCTGTGATCCAAAAGTAAATTGCACATTTTTGACAACAAAATAAGTTGCGAAAAAAGTAGCAAATAATCAACAATCATTAACAGTACCGCAATGCAAAGTTAAAGGTCATGCTATTTTGTAACTGTGCAGCCTGCATTGCGTTAGTGAGATCACATCTCCCTCTGTACAGCTGTATGCCCTACATGCTACGCACTACGAGTATTCGCAGTCATGTAATGACTATAGCGTATACTACGGTCAGATGTGTATCTGACTAGCATTGCGTCTGCATGACAGTTTCACAAGTTGACCCAGAAGTTTTGTTTTTGATGTCAAAGATGACATAATAATTTTCAAATATTTCATAGTAGTCTGAAATTATCCGAGTATGACCATCACTACTCCAACAAAGTTAGTAGGACTACAGTATATCAAACTGTTACATTAGTTAGGGCATATGACGGTAAAAATTAGGGAAAAAAACACGCAAACTAAAGGGGGACAATACTATAATTCCTAAATTGTGTTAGAATCTGCAGTTGCTCTTAAGAATGTTACACAAAAAGAATGAGTAATGTTAGAACTTAGCAAATTATTATCAATGTTGTATGCTTATATTTAAAACACTAAGAATATCAATCATAAGGTAAGATATTAGTAAGAATATCAATATTAAGGGAAATCTAACACGGGAATGATGCAGGCTGTTAATGTATGCTTTATATATTATATTTATGGAACTGCCATTTCCAGCATTCACTTGGATCAGTTTTTGTCTGCTGAAGTTCTGTTATGTAATAATTGATGTGGTCAACTGCTGGTAGGCTCTATGTAGCAAATTATTTTATGGGGTGATTCATAATAGTACTGGTCTAGTCTAACTTCTAAGCAGGGATTATTCAGTTATTGGTCTGACTTCTGACTGAGTAAGGCAATCAATGGAATAGGTTTCTAGGCGTAGCCTACATAGTATTTGCGGCAGGGCCATGATCTAGGCTAGGCCTTATGTCTCTCATGCACCTTCATATGCCTATTCTGTACTCATCAATTATGAAAATTGACACTTTGTACATAACAATTTTGTCCGACCTCGCTAAGGTGGGTAACAAATTCGGGTCATACTACAATAATAGACCCTAGTAGGCCTTAGTACTATTAACGTTAGACCTAGTATGCCTACTGCCAGTGCCACTGGGCCTAGAAGTTAGGTCTAAGTATTTGGTGCATGAACAGATCGTTCTTTGGTAGGCCTAAACCTAATACCAGCAAATCCCACATTGTGGATAACGGTAACAAGAATATCATTTGTTTATATCCGTAAGCTCTGTCAATAATCGTATAACCAAATCAATTTTATTTTGCATAATTTCGTCCCATGTCTCAAGTCAATGCATTGCCATAATAAGAACCTAGTGTTATGGAAAAACCACACCTTATCACGTTAGGAAGGAAATTACATCTAAGAAGTGAGAATTTGGACTGACATTTTTCCTGAGCATTTTCATCCACTAAAAGTACTTAAAAGTGGCTTAAATTTGACGACACTAATAGTTCACTTTATAAAAGCATACTGAGCTTAATAAAAAGTTGTCTGCTATGAGGAAAAGTGACTTTCACAAATCAGAAAAACGATTGACGAATCTTTCTTTTTCAAAGATCATCACAAAATGGGCCACGAAAAATCTTTATTTTGGGAACTTTACCGAGACTGCAAATGCTCGGATCCCAATTTAATCCGAAATATAATGTCTTATACGTCATCAAATCTTCTCCTGTCATGACGAACATTGAAACTGCCTAAGTTAGAGCTATTTGAATTATCCGAAATAATTCGGCAGTGATCGTTTTACAAACCACGACATACTCAATTCGAACTTCCGGGTCAAGGCCTCAGAAATTAATAATATCGCAGTAACAGCCATATAGCAAGGTCATGTTCCCAACTGTTATGCATGGCTTAATCTCTGCCCAACTTCTGTATGCATTAACCTCAGCCGAAAACATAGCGTGCAGTGAATTAACCCTTTACTAAGGCATAAAAGTCCCCAATCTGTTAATGAAAAGCTGTCGCATCTGAACTGATTTTGAACGGGCTAATATTCAAGATAAGGAAAATCTGGTTTGTGCTGATATAACATTTTCCATGTGTATTTAATGAACACACAGCTCTACAGTAACTACCCGAGCTTTGAAATCTATCTTGCTTTTTTTCTTTCGCATGTTTAATGTTCAATAATCACAGACCTCGATATGTTGATAGGTCCATTGACAATGTATACATTGCTTATAAGCACATTAAAATCTGAACTATTACAATAGCACTAATTTTTGGTTTGCATGCGATGCATAATGCGAACGTATGTAATGGCAATTTCGTCTGTCCGGAAGTCCAGCCGTCCACTGTTTTTCCTGAGATTTGCTCAGAAATGTTAAATTATTTTTAGAGTTCCCTAAAAAAAGTTAAAAGTTTTTTTATAGATATTCTTATGGAAAATTAGAATTTCCTTACAAAAAGTCAAAGTTTTTCAAAGACACTTAAGACAGATTGAAGACTAATTTCCTTAAAAAGTCTACAAAACATCAGATATTTCCTTAAATGATAACTGTAAAATGATGCTCCCACGCGCTTTCGCTCTCGCGCCCCCTCGCTTCTGCGCCCCGCTCCCGCGCCCCTTCTCTCCCGCGCCCCTCTCTCCCGCGCCCTTTCTCTTTCCCGCGCCCCTCTCCCCTGCGTTCCCTCTATCCCGCGCCCCCTCTGTCCGCGCCCCTCTTTTCCGCGCGCTCTTTCTCCTGCACCCCTTTTCTCCGCACCCCTTTCTCCCCGCCCTCTCTCTCCCGCGCCCTCTCTCCCGCGCCCATCTCTCTCGCGCCCCCTCTCTCTCGCGCCCCATCTCTGCCGCGCACTCTGATGCGGAAACAAGAGGAAGACGTACATAATTTAATTGAGTGAGTACGAATGATTAGTAAAGATGCTTGTTTTTTTCTAAAAGACTCAAAGAGTGGTTATCGGCGATATACCAACACCGCACATCACAGCTGGTGATCGAATTAGGCTATTATATGTGGGCACGCTATTGCACCACCAGTGGTGTCGAACCTTAAACCAGATTTGGGAAAATTACAGTCGATGTTTTACTTAAAACGAAAATCTTTGTTTCTCGATTGCCACATGTGGCATTATGGATCATGCGAGAGCTGGAAGATGGCAATGGAAAAAAATAACTCTTTCGAGATGTGGCTCTGGAGAACAATATAACAATTAAGCTGGCAGAAAAGTAGTAATGTATGCACCGTTCGCACCCGATTTTGATTGCGGCGCGGTGGTGCGGTCTCAGACAAACTAGTCTAGCGCCACCGTTTGGCATCGGTAGGGGTCATAGGGCCTTTCCCAGACATCAAATGAAGTACAACGAGAG